>PVKS010002541.1:0-28687 GCA_004027875.1 Aplodontia rufa
GCAAGTATGTAGCAAAACCAAGGCATCGGACTTAGGATATAGCTTAGTGGGAAAGTGCTTATCCAGCGTGCAAGAGGCCCTGGGTTCAAAACCACTCTGCTGAGTTTACCTTGCACATGATAAGTAACTTTAAAAAGCTGTTGCTAGGGGCTGAAACGGTGGCTCTGCAGTTATGTTGCTTACCCAGCATGCTCGAGTACATGGGTTCAAACCCCAGCACCCACACGCACAGCTAAGTGTCAGAGCAACGAAAGCCATGTGAAAACCTCAATAAAAATTGATTCTCTCATTTGCTTGCTCATTTTCTGTCTCTCACACTGTCCTTCTCTCTTTAAAAAAATTTAAAAAAAATTTTTTTAAAAAGAAGCTGTTGCTAGAGCTGGAGCAGTGGCCCAGCAGTTACGGTGCTTGCCCAGCATGCGCGAGTACACCAGTTGTTACCCCAGCACCATGTGCACAATGAAATCTCGGAGCAACAAAAGCCACATGAAAAACCAAACAAAATTGATTCTCTCTCTCTTTCTCTCTCTTTCTCACTATCCCTTTCTCTTGAGAGAAAGAGAGAGAGAGAGAGAAAATTGGGTTAGATGACCTTTAAGGAATCTGCTTTTCCTGGGTTATATTTAATTCCCTAAATGTTTCGTTAAATGAGCGGCCACTTACTATAGGCCACACTTTATGCTTGATTCAGACAGACTAGTTAATACCTACCTTAGAGAGCAGTTATAATCCAGGGTTTAATGTTAATTTAAGTCGTATTTATGACTTCCTATGTTAGAAATAAAATTATTAAAAATTCTAAGGTGCCATAAGAAAATCAGACATGTGCCCAGAAGAGGGTGAGCAAGGCAGACTTTACACTCACAGAGGGGTTCCAAAGAGCAAGCACACTAGAGCTGCCAGTCTGCCTGCTTACATCTCCATCCTGACGCAGTCCTACCCTCCACTCTGATTGGAGGAGCTCAGGGGTACATTCTGTGTGATTGACTAATATAAAATTGGGGTGGGTACAGAAAAGAGCTCTGGGGTGTAAGAGGCTGTCTGATAAGGAGTTTAAAATGGATTGTCTTTTATATCTTTTATGGCTTCCTTTTATATGCGAACCTTAAAGCTACATTCTGAAAATGGACCATCAGACTTCCTATTTCTTACACTGATAGCATTCAAAACAACCTAGGGACTAAGAGTGTAACCCAGTGGTAGAGAGTGTGTTCAGCATATGGAAGGCTCTAGGTTCATCTCCAGTACCGAAAACAAAAAAACTTACCTAGGACTGGGATGCACCCCCGTGTAGAACACTTGCCTAGTGTGCATGGGGTCCTGGGTTCCACACACACAAAAATACTAACCTTTAGAACTAGAAATTGCTTAGGTGTGTCTGTCTTTCCACCTCAGCAGATAACTACTTGTTTATTTAAAGTTAGCCTTGTGTTAATTTTGCGCTCCATTTTTCAACCCTGACAATCTTGTATATGAAATGATAGTAGGTCTGAGAAATTGAAAGAAAATAGAATGAAAAGGAAGTGCCTTTGATTATATTCAGTTTAGAAGTCACACTGTGGCTAGCTTTTGAAGCTGGCCTCACTCTGGTGGTTACTTAGGTGCTCTGCTGAGCAGCTGATCTCAAACTATGAAGTATAAAACTTTTTCAGCTGAACAGAACATTTGTCAGGGTGGAGGAAAAAGATTAGAGTTTTAAATGTTAGGCGAGATATATAAACAGTTCACAGTGGGTTCTGTGCTAAACTGGTGGGAAATAAAGAGTAAAAAGCTACTCTCCAGAAGGGGGCTAAGTTGTCTAAATGCTTTATTTGAATCCCACCAGGAATGCATTTAGGGATTTGGACCTGGTCCATTACTGCTTTTAAAACTTACCAAGTTGTGGGGGCTGGAGCGGTGGCTCAGCGGTTTCGGCACTTGCCTAGCAAGCGCGAGGACCCGGGTTCAAACCCCAGCACCACGTACACAACTGAGTGTTGGAGCAACTAAGGCCATGTGAAAAACTCAATAAAATTGTTTCTCTCTTTCTCTGTCTCTCTCACTGTCCCTCTCTCTTTAAAAAAAAAAAAAACTTACCAAGTTGTGATCCAAAGGATTGGATATGTATCTAGTTTGGAAAGTTGATGCCTCTGTAGATATAAATATAATGTAAAAAATTATCAAAGCACAGAAAAAACTGAAAAGTGATCTAGTAACAAGATTAAAATGTCATTACATTAATCAATTTGGATTTTTAATAGGCTAACAATCTAATTATAGCAGTATCCTTACTGTTCTGATAGTCTACTTGAGTATTACTTATAGACATATACTTAGAAACTAAGCTCTACTTCTCTGACAGACTTAAATCATCATAAAATTAAGGAAACAGAACAGCTAGCATTTCAGAAATAGTGTATCATTTTCCATACTAGGAAACTGGATGTTTTATATATATATAGGATTTATATCAGAATGGCATTCACTCATTTTTTTTCTATCTGTAAGTGCTAATGTTTGAACTCAGGGCTTCAAGCTTGCTAAGCATGCATTCCGCCACTGAGCTACAATCCCGTTTGTTGAACAACTAACAAGAAAAAAAGTTAATGAAAAATATCCAACTAAAATCTGCCCCCCCACACACCCACCACACACACACACACACACACACACACACTCTGGTGCTTGAACCCAGGGCTTCATGCATGCTAGGCAGCCACTCTGTATTACATCCCCTGGCTTTCAACTAAAATTCTCGCCATTACATAGGAAAATTCATTTTTTAAATCCTTTTTAAGTCTTTTTTTTTAACTGTGCTAAAATTCACATAACATAAAATTAACCATGTCCTCACTATGGCACATATCTGTTATCCCAGCTACCCAGGAGGCTGAGTCAGGAAGATTGCAAATTATTGTCCAGCCTGGACAACTTAGCATGATCCCGTCATAAAATAAAATCTTAGAAAGGGTTAAGTATGTAGCTTGGTGCTGGAGCATTTGCCTATCAGTTCAAGGCCCTGGATTCAGTCAATCCCCACTACTGGTGGGAAGCGGGGGCGGGGGCGGGCAACCATTAGCTGAGTTGTTTGTGGATTTTTTCGTTATTTGTATTTTTGAGATAGGGATCTTGCTATATTGCCTATGTTGACAGGCTGGCCTAGAGCTCTCAATTCCTTGGTCTCAGAGTATCTGGGACTACATGCCACCATACCTGGCTCAAGTCAATTTTTAATTAAATACTAGAACTCCACTAGCCACATGTGGCTATATTGAAATTTAAGTTAACGTTAAATAAAATTGAAAATACAGTTCTTCAGTCACACTTAATTAGTAGCCACAACATGAGTCTAGAGGCTACCACAGAGGACAGTGCAGAAATAAAATATTAGAACATTTCCATCATGGCAGAAACTTCTATTAGCATGGTTCTCTTTTTCAGAACTATAAATTTAAAGTCTGGGAATATAAATATAGCCCAGTGGAGAACACCCCTGGATTCCATCTCCAGTATCACAAATAAGTAAATAAAATAGAAAGTATACACTTTAGAATCTTCTGTTTACATGGCATAAGCTTCTGTGATAGTGTTCTCATTTTGAAGGTTTATAGAAGTCGTGTATTCAGTACAGATTACCCCATTTACATTTGGATTGTGTTGGGGAGGGGGTACCTGGGGATTGAACCCAGGACTGTGCACATGCTAGCTGAATGCCATTGAGCAGTCTCCCCCAATCCTTTTTGTTTTGTTTTGTTTTGTTTTGTTTTTTTAACTGTTTTTTTTTTTTTAAAGATAGAAGGACAGCGAGAGACAGAGAGAGACAGGAAGAATCGATCTTTATTGAGTTCTTCACATGGCTTTCATTGCTCTGACACTTAGCTGTGTACGTGGGTGCTGGGGTCTGAACCCCGCGCACCCGCACAACCCGCACATGCCCAGCAAGCGTCGTAACCACCAAGCCACCGCTCCAGCCCACATTTTGTTTTAACACAGGGCTCAGCCAGGTTGCCCATGTTAGCCTTGAACTTAGGATCCTCCTTCCTTGGCCTCTTGACTAACTGGGATCACAGGTGTGCACCACCACACCTGGCTCCATTTGAAATTTCATTTGAGACAAAGGATTAGACATGCATAGCCACTACATTTATAAGGTCCAAATTTTACAAGATCATTTCCTGAGCTATTTTGGGACGCCACCAAGTGATAAATCCAGGTATTACATTTGGATTAAAATATTTTTAAAATTTTGATGAAAGTGCCAATATGTATTTCCTAACAAATTTCCCTTCCTTGGGAACAGAACACAATGTTATTCTGGAATCTTATTTGGAAAATGTTATGAGAGAATTTCTTGGTGTGGCTTAGTCAGGATGTATCCAAGACAAACTGTCCTATGGAAGATAATTGTTTTAACCTCAGAATTTATTTCCTCAGTCACATTTCTGCCTTGGCACTACCATATCACCCCTTTTTTTCTATATGTTTATTGGTGCATTATAGTTGTATATAATGGTGGGATCTATTGTTGTAATTTGTACATGCACACAATATAATTTGGTAGATCAACTGTTTTTTATTCTGGATTTCCAAATAGTTACTTTCACAATCTATCCTTTCCTCTTGGCTTATCTTGCAGCTCTTCATGTGTAGAGGGGCCAGTTTTGAAAGTGAGCCATGTTTTGTATATCACCCCTTAATTCATAAATCACCTACAGTCACTCAAATGACAGTTTGCTAATGGTAGGAAATATTGTTTTAGTAGACAAACTATTCTTAAGCATATTTTCACTTCAAAACCTGCATGATATTTTGCCCTGGCCTTTCAACAGAAGATTGTTGGAAGTAGAGAGGAAAGAAAAAGGAGGGCTAATTCTTTATGAAATTGTATGCTGGTGTTTATGGTAGCTATAATGAAATATTGTCAGTCTCACATCTGTAAACTTGCCAATTGTTTTTCTTTCTCTTCAGTGAAGTGAGAATTCTACTAGAGGAAATGGCAGCCTCTTCATCCTCCTCTTCAGCTGGTGGGGTCAGTGGAAGCTCTGTCACTGCATCAGGTTTCAGTGTCTCAGACCTTGCCCCACCACGGAAAGCCCTTTTCACCTACCCTAAAGGAGCCGGAGAGATGTTAGAAGGTGATCTCATGCTGCTTTTTGCTAAATAATTAGATCCAGACCTGCAAAGAATACTAATTGTAAGGAAGCTAGTAAGTGGATTAGAGATGAGTTTGCCCTAACTTTAGCTCCACATTTCATCTTGTGTCCTTATCTCAAAGTAATGTCTTCAAAGACAAATCTTGTTCCAGAATGAGAATTTTGATGCTGAAAAGGACTTTGGAACACCAGGGAGTCATGTAGAGTTCTTTAGATCCAAAAAAGTTAAGTGATTTGATCATGTTAAAGGTAAAGTCAGCACTGGAGCCAAGAATTCATCATCTTTTGCTCCAGTTTGCTTTGTCTTCGCATCTATCCATCTTTCTCAGTAGGTTTGGTGTATTTTTCTAGTGCACTTAATCTTCAGATAAATTAATCCCACCAGAGAGGTTCTGAGACAAAGTAGAAACTAATTCACTACCCTTAGTGAAGATGACTCCCCCTCTTTACTGAGGGGCATTGCAGTGTGGTTTTTCTAGCACCAGCAGATATGCATGCAGTCATCCTCCATCTTACTCAGCTCACATTTGTAGACTCGTCAATGTAAGGGCACAGGCAGTCAGCATGAATCAGCATGGGTAACTGGGATTCATGAGATTTCTGCCACTTTAGGAGCAAGACTAATTTTTTTTTTTTTTTTTTAAGAAAGAGAAAGAGCTTATTTTCTTTATTTTTCCACTTAGCTGTATATGTGATGGTGGGGATCAAACTTGGGTCCTTAGGCATACCAGGCAAGCTCTGTACTGCTGAGCCCCCCTCTCCAGCCCAAGACTAATAATTCTTAATAGAGAGCTTAAAGTTCATCTGAGCAGCTTATTTATGCACATCACTGGGCCTACTTTAGAGATTCAGAATTCTAGCACAAGAATCTTCATTTTTTGATCAGCATCCAGGGCCTTTGCATGAAGGTAGTCTTCTCATTCCTTTTTTTTTTTTGAGAGAGAGAGAGGGACAGTGAGAGAGAGAATCAATTTTATTTTGTTTTTCATGTAACTGCTGAGCCACCACTCCAGCACTTCTCACTGCATTTTGAAAAACATTAGCAAAGAACCTAGTAAGGATTCAAAATCTATTTGAGTCAAGCAATTTGGTGCTTAATTATATATTGATTTTCTGTGCTAAATCTTGCATATTTACATAAATACATTTTTAAACTAACCTGGGAATGTCTCTGTAAAAAGTAATAAACTATAGTAGGAGTCAGTTTTGGGGAAGGATCTTTATTCATTTATATCAGACATAATAAAAAGCAAAGTTTTGGATTAAGCCAGACCAAACACTGTAGCTGATTTTTTGGGTTTTTTAATTTTATTTGTTTTTGTGGTGCTGGAGATGGAAGCCAGGAAAGCACTCTACCACTGAGCTACATCCCCAGCAAGTCAGAGCAAACAGACGAATTATTTGTGATATGAAAACATGGGCAGACTCCAGGACCAGAAGGCTACCTAGAGCTGGTTGAGGTTCTCATCAGTAGTGAAGTAAGTGAACAGGTAGTGAATGTAGTTAATGATGTGCTTGAGGTTTGTGTACTTAAGCTTTTGCCTTTTCATCCTCGTTATTGGTATTAAGTTAGGACCTGAACTCTTGTAATCCCTGCTACTCAGGAGGCTGAGGCAGGAGAATGACACGTTCAAGGCCAGCCTGAACACCTTAGCCAGACCCTTTCTCAAAATAAAAAATAAAGGCCTGGGGATGTTGCTCAGTGTTAAACGTAAGGGCTTGCCTAGCATGAACAAGGGCCTGGATTCAATCCTCAGTACCACCAAAGAAAAGAAATATTCAAGTTAGTATCACCGAATCTGACTGGAGGTAGAAAATAATTGGAGCCGTGTTTTCCATATTTGGCATTTAAAATATATTATGAGGAGCTGGAGCGGTAGCTCAGCGGTTTTGGCGCTTGCTTGGCAAGCACGAGGACCCGGGTTCAAACCCCAGCACCACGTACACAACTAAGTGTTGGAGCAACTAAGGCCATGTGAAAACTAAATAAAGTTGTTTCTCTCTTTCTGTCTCTCTCACTGTCCCTCTCTCTTTGAAAAAAAAATAAATAAAATAAAATATATTATGAGGGGACTGGAGTAGTGGCTCAGTGGTTATGGTGCTTGCCTGGCATGCACAAGTACATAGGTTCAAACCCCAGTACCACATACACAGGGAAGTGTTGGAGCTATGAAAGCCACATGAAAAACTAAATAAAAATGATTCTCTTTGGGGCTGGAGCGGTGGTTCTGTGGTTACAGTGCTTGCCTGGCACACGCAAGTACGCAAGTTCAAACCCCAGCATCACATACACAACAAAGTCTCAGAGCAACAAAGGCCATGTGAAAAACTAAATAAAAATTGATTCTCTCTGTCTCTCTCACTGTCCCCTCTTTCTTTAAAAAAAAAAAAAAAAAAAAGATTCTCTCTCACACTGTCCTTAAAAATAAATAAATAAAAACAAAATATATTATGATTTTAGTTATATGTAGCAGCGATGTCGTATTAAAAGTTTCCCACAAAATAAAAATTGAAAGCACTTAAGTTGCTTAATGAGCTTTATAGCAGCAGAAGACAAATTGTTGCTTAACAATAGCACTATAAGATTAAAATCATTTGAATTCTATCAACAAGAGGAATTTTAATACAGGAGGTACCTCCATAGTCTCAAAGCTATCAGTATTCTTTGTCAGGATGCACCAGATTATTTAGAAACAATAAAAAAAGAAAAGCTTCTGAGATTAGTCTGAATGTTGATGTTTTAACAGATTACATATCTATCCATTCTTATTGCTTCATGGAGGAATGAGTTGTTTTCTTTTGTAGAATTAATTTAGTTTAAATTCACAGTGCAGTTGTGGTTCTTCTTAGATTTTAAGTTTCACCAGTAATCTTAAAGCTGTTTAAACTTAAAAACAGATTAAAAAATAACAGAGGATGGTAATTTTGGCCAGATCATCTGTGGAGGTGGGGACTAGACCCTGGACAATTAGAAAGTTGGTCTAGTAACATGAGTTCAATCCAGATAAGATATAAAGCTTTACAATCTAATACTTTTTTTAGAGTTATAATGGGAAGGGGAAGGGAGGGCTAAGGGAGGGTATTTGGGGGGGCACTCCTGGGGATAATTGCAATATCCAGAATATATACACATTTTATATTATTTTGTTAAAATCTTGTAAGGTTGTTCAAAAATAAAAAATTTAAAATTAAAAAAAAATAGAAAATTGAAGAGTACAGCCGTCCCTCAGAACCCACAGGAGATTTGTTCCAGTGCCACCAGCACCTCACACCACACCACACCACCTTCCCACCTCCCACTTCATACCCCCACCATGGTGGGTACTATAATCAGCAGATGTTTGAGTCTTTTACGTAAAATGGCACAGTATTTGTATAGAGCCTGTGTACATCCTACAGTATACTACTCCTAAGTGTGGGTTGATTAGGATGTTAGATTTGGAAGCATTTTCTATCATGTTTCTACGTGATATTATGCAGTTAATCTAATGCACATGCAAGGAACCATTTTTCTTAAAATAATTGAATAGAGTAGGCAAACAAATTAGGAAGGGTTGCCTGTTTAGTGTAGGAACAAAAGTACTTAGGAAATGAGGTTGGATGCTGTTTATAATCTTAACAGGTTCAATTTGATGATGTATCCTCTTGAGTGTATTATAATAAATCCAAATAAACTACAGTTAACCTTATGAATTAACTTTTTGGTGCATCAGCTCTCTGATAGCAGTCACCCCACATAACCAGCATATAGCAGATTTTAGCATTCTCCTGCCCTTGGCTAAGATTATCCTCACCAATTATTAGTAGCAAATTAGAGACTGCCGTGTGGTCCAAAAATGGCTGTATTTAGTGATATTGTTGGCCACTGAAGTATAAATTACCTGGCATTGTCTAATTTTCTTCTGGTGAGGTAATATTCTTCCCCCCCGGCTTTTTTTTTTTTTTTTTAAGGGGGAGAGAGAATGAATCAATTTAACTTAGTTTTTCATCTGCTTTTTGTTGCTCTGACACCTAGTTGTGTTTGTGGTGCTGGGATTTGAACCCAGGTCCTTACATAAGCCAGGCAAGCACAATATCACTACTCCAGCCCACAAAGTAATATTCTTTTAAATGAATTTATTAGCATCATATTTATTGGAATTAGTATTAGAATTGAGCAATTTACTGAACTTTTCACTATAACCTCTGCTTGTCCCTGTGGAAGAAACCTGACATATTTGCTATTTGGTGTTTTACAAAGGATTTGATTAGCCAGGAATGTTGTTACATGCCTATAATCCCAGCAGCTCAGGATTGCAAGTTCAAAGCCAGCCTTATCAATTTAGCAAGGCCCTAAGCAACTTAACAAGACCTTGTCTCAAAATAAAAAATGAAACAGGCTTGGGATGTGGCTCTGTGGTTAAGCCCCAGTACCAAAAAAAGGATTTGATACTTGATTACAGTTTTTAAATGGAGGACATATTGCCCCAACCTGACACCTCTCTATAGAAATTCTAAGCTTTAGATTGGTACAGACAAGGGGTTGGGGATTTAGCTCAGTGGCAGAGTGCTTGCCTAGCAAGTGCAAGGCCCTGAGTTCAGTCCTCAGCCCTGAAAAAAAAAAAAAAGATTGGTACAGACAGCACATCCAATAGGATATGGCTAAGAAGCAGTGGACTTTGGTTAATGCAGAGCTGCAAATCAGAAATGTGTTCCATAGGCATATGGCAGAGTGATATGTCGATACTGTTTTTGAAAGATAAGCTTATATCTCTTTGCTTTAAAGTTTATTACTAAGGAAAATTTGCAAATATCATAATTTAAGCATTTTATCCTAATAGCATCTATGATTAAATATAAGTGGAAGGCAGCACTTCCAAGAGCTTCCATACACATATATTGGTTTCATCCTCCTAGCTTGGAATTCTCACTCAGTGCCTTGTGTGAGATGCTAAAGTTCAGGATCAAACCACCTGGGAAGTGAGCTCTATTTCTTATTGCTCTTTCTAAAATAAAAGTTGAAGCCAGGTGTATTGGCACATACCTATAATTTCAGCAATTTGGGAAACTGTGGCAGGAGGATCACAAGTTCCAAGGCCAGCCTGGACAACTTAGAGAGACTGTCTCAGAATTTAAAAAGAGCTGGAGATGGATGGTGGAAGGCCCCTGGGTTCAATCTCCAGTGCCACAAAAAAAAAGAAAAAAAAAAAAAAAGAGAGAAAAAGAAACAGTTAAAAAAAATAAATTACATCAGTGATATCAAGTGTTCACAACAGTTCCTCTTCCCATAGTCATGTACTATATGTGCTGCCAATTACTCTTACCTTTAAAAAAAAAAAAAATGATGATGTCATTAGCGTGTCTAGAACTTTAAATTGGATAGTCCAGGGCAGGGGTGTTGCTCAGTGGTAGAGCATCTGCTTAGCATGTGTGGATACCCAGCACCAAAAAATAAGTAAACTGGATAGTCATCATAATGTTCAATTAATTAAAATGAAAAAAATGTTTGCTCACTTGAGTTTAGACAGTCCACTCACAAATGATTTACATTCAGCCAGAGAAATGGAGATGGAAGGGAAGGGATTGTATCTATATGTTCTACGATAAGGAAATTTGTACAGTCAACCTCTTTAAAGATAGTGTCCATCCTAGGGATTAGACTTTCATTTCTTTTTATTTTTTATATCAATTTGAAAATAGCATTGGAAGGAAGCCCCTGGTTGTGTATTCAGGTCATTTGGATACAGTATCTGTAGTTTTTCTCATTGATACAGTGACTTCTGAAAAGGTTTGCCTTGTGTAAAACTCAGCATGACACCAGAATGTGTTCATCCTCTCTCCCTGTCACTTACTACCTGACCTACACACCACTCTGTGATTGATGGGTGAATACTTGACTTCTAGTAGATGGCATATACTACTGTCTTGAAAATGACAGCAGTGTCCTTTCCATTTGTTTTATAATTTTTGCAATAAGATATATGTTCCAAATGGTTTTTGCTGCCCTTTAAAAATCTAATTTTCCTACGTGGGGTGTATCTATCTTGGGGGTATATTTTGCTGTGTCAGCCTTTGCCTGACAAGGAATAACATGAACTAACAATGTTTCACAATCATCTTCCAAGTACTGTGATGACCAAGTTAGCCACCTCTTCATTGGCAGTTCTTGGCATCATTACAGTTCTAGGTTCTGAACTTGCACCATACTCTTATCATCATGCAAATTGTAGTGTTTTAGTTCAGTTGGAAAATCAATATGTGTTTACAGAATGAAAATTCCCAGTAATGTTTTTTGACAGTCATAATGATGTAATTTGATATATTAAAAATCAACAATTATTTTTCCATCAGCTTTGTTTTTTAGAATGAAAATTATTTGGAGTTTGAGTGTAACTTTGTATTTTGATAGCACCGGTGCCACATGGCCAAATGTGTCAACTGCAGTGTTTGCCTGGTGTACAGAAGAGAACATTAAGAAACTATCAGGTTGGGAGGGGGAAATGTTGACCAGGACATCGCACTGAGGTTTCTTGTTTTTGTTTTTTTAAAACACTATTTTTAAACTTTTAAACAAGTAAAGGAACTATTTTAACGTTCTAGGTATAGAAGAAGTAGCTTTTATAACAGAGCAGTGTTAGTTCTAAATGAAACAGAAATCCTCTTTGTTAACGCTGAAAACTAGACCTCAAATGTAAAAGCCAGGAAAAGAATGGACAGGTTTACTTGGCTTATCAGAAACCATAAAACCCTTATAGAACATACTAAAACATTTTCCTCTTTTATTTGTAGACGGCTCTGAGAGATTCCTTTGTGAATCTGTTTTCAGTTATCAAGTGGCATCCACACTTAAACAGGTGAAACATGGTAAGCAAGCACATGAATGCCGTGTACTTGACTATGAGAATAAATTTATGGGAGGTAAGGGAGGTAGATTCTTTTTTTCTTTTTTTTTTTTAAAGAGAGAAGGACAGAGAGAGAGAGAATCAACTTTTATTGAGTTTTTCACATGGCTTTCGCTGCTCTGGCACCTAGCTGTGTACGTGGGTGCTGGGGTTTGAACCCATGTACTTACTGTAGTTTTTCATATGTGGCTTTTGTTGCTCAAGACACTTTGTTGTGTACATGGTGCTGGGGTTTGAACCTGCGTCCTCACACATGCCAGGCAAGCACTGTAAACACTGAGCCACTGCTCCAGCCCTAGGGAGGTAGATTCTTAAAGGTCAGTGTGCTATAACAAAACCCCCAAACTTAGCAAAACTATTAAGTTAAATGAAAAGAATATTCTAAGGTCTTAATTTAGACAGAATACCCACATTGAAGCTTAAAGTTGAAATCAGAGGGTTTGGTTCTCTAAGGGAGTCACTTACAGCTCCTCTTTTGTTGCCTTTTCCTGTCCTTTCTGTTCTGTTGTCTTCCACGGGTTACCCTTTTCAACCTCGAGCATTTACGTAATGCCTCCTAGTCTACCTGGACTCTGATACCCTTGTAGTATGATTTCTGCTCCATCATGCCTCACCATATCTTCATGAAAAGCATCGAATAGGGGAGAATGCCATAGTTGTTCCTTACGCCAGGACTGAATCACTAGGGCATGGAGGATGAGAACTTTTTTTTTTTTTAAAGAATAGAACAGGGCTGGGCACTGTGGTGCATACCTGTATTCCCAGCTACTCAGAAGGCTGAGGCAAGAGGATCAAAAGTTTCAGACCAGACCAGCCTTGGCAACTTAGCAGACCCTGTCTCAAATTAAAAAATAAAAAAGGCTGAGAGCTAAGTGGTAGAGCACACTTGGGTTCAATCTTTAGTTCCATCAAAAAAAAAAAAAAAAAGTATAGAACTAGGCTAGGCATGTACCTAAGTGGCAGAGCACTTGCCTAGCATGGGTGAGGCCTTGGGTTCAATCCCCAGTACCTTAAGAACAACAAAGAATAGAGCACAGCTGAGGATGGTGGCGCTTTGCTATAATCCCAACTACTTGGAAGGCTGAGACAGGAGGACCATAAGTTTGAGGCCAGCCTTGGCTACTGGGCATGATCGTGACATCATGACTCGAAAAAAATGAAAGTTTAAAAAGGTCTGGGAATGTAGCTCAGTGGTAAAGCCCCACTGGGTTCAGTCCCCAGTACTGGGAGGTCGGGGGGGAATAAAAAAAAACAATACTAAAAATGTGATGATTGGTATTGAGGGGATTTTTTGTTTTGTTTTATTTTTCGCAGTACTAGAGATAGAACCCAGGATCTGGCACATGCTAGACCAGCACTCGTACCACTGAGCTATATCCCCAGCCTTGTGATAATTGTATTTGAAAATGACTTTAAACATTATAAAAAAAACTTTTTAAACCTCAAAGAATAGAATACAGAAGTTACCCTCCATAAGAAATTTGGTCACTGAGGCTGCTTATGTGACTGAAGAAGGGAAAGGGAGTCTATGATCTTTGATGGCACAACACCTATAACAGAAAACTACATACATTATTATACTTGAAAATATTCAGAATGGTTAAATAAATATTAATTTTGATCTGGAACATTTCAACTGTGTAGTCAAAAGCAGTTAAGATGGAACTGGTCCTGTAGCTTAGTGGTAGAGGATTTGCCTAGCATGTGCACAATCCTGGGCTCAATGTCTAGCACTGGGTGGGGGGTGGGAGAAGCAGTGAAGATAAATAGAGAATTACTGGCAATGGTTTTTTCTAATTTTTAAGATTAAAGTTTTCTAAGCCAAGCTTGGCTGCGCACCCTATAATCCCAGCTACTCGGAGGTGGAGGCAGGAGAATCACAAGTTCAAGGCCACCTTCAACAGCTCAACAAGATCCTTTCTTGAAATTTAAAAAAATGAAAGAATTAGGGATGTAGCTCAGTAGTAAAGCGCCCCTAGGTTCAGTCCCCTGAACCCAAAAAAAAAAAAAAAGTCTTCTGATTAACATAAACAAGACCCCATTTCTAAAATATTGAGGTGGAAAATCCACCTAGAAATTATTTTTAAACCAGTGGGCATGCGGGTGGTTGGTAGCAGTGTCATGGGAAATACACTGTTGTATGATAATGTCTCCTTGACTCTGCAGATCAGCAAGTTGCTCGGATGGAAAAGCTAGCTGGCTTGGTGGAAGAGCTGGAGGCCGACGAGTGGCGGTTTAAACCCATTGAGCAGCTGCTGGGGTTCACACCCTCTTCAGGTTGATGTTGCCAGGATGGTCACCTCTGGAGCACAGCCAGAGCAGAGCCAACAAGAGACTTTGTTACAGCTTGTTCAACTACTCCGATTCACAGCTGTATCACCGAACTACTAATTCTCATGTATACTCAGTTTCTCTGTATCTGTCCTCAGCCAACAAATACTTAAATATGTGATCTTACAGTGAATGTTCATTTGTTTTAAAAAGTACTTGGAATCGGATTAAGACAATCAGTTTCAGAGAACCAGGAGGTTTGGGTTTGAGAGATATTTCTAAAATTTTCACAGGCCATGTAGGATACATGCCAGAATTAGCCACCTGAATGACATGCATTCTGTCAGTCATACTATACCTGGAAATTTTTACCAGTGAAGTCCAAGATGAGGATCTATAGTTAAATTTCTGACCTAAACATTTCTTTTCACAGATAATGCGATTTCAACTCAGGACCTATCCAAATGAAGAATTTTACAATGTTGTTGTTTCTTTTTCCTATTTTTAGACATCTGATTCTATAGATTCAACTTTTTTCTAGACATGCTGGCAAAAATGTTTTTTGTTTTAGAATGTTGCGACACTTGTAAAAATAAAGCAGTGAGCAAAATCCTTTTAGACACAGAAAATCCTCCATTTAGTTCATTGGTAAACTCAAGCAATTCTATAGCAAATCCTTTGAAAGAACTCCGGATTGGTGTTTTTAATCATTTCAAAAGTCTGAGGGATTTAGGATAGGGAAGAGGTCAGATTACTTTTTATAGGAATCGAAAAACCATTTCTTCTAAGCAAATGGTAGATTTGCTTTCCTTTAAAGATACTTGTCTTTGTAAGCAGGTCTGAATTTATCTTATCAATATCTTAGTAGATTTTTCTACCTTGATAGAGAAACTGGGAAGGGTAAGAAGTGTTTTTTTGTTCTTCCTTACAGAACCCCATGCGTCTGTCTGCATGGCACAATTAGGAGAATCATTTATTACACTGTACACTTATTTCACCTTTCTTGTTAATAACTTAGACCTGATCTGCTTAGAGTTGCTTAATTGTAAATAAATGTAATCCCTGTAGCAATTAACCTTAATCTCAGGAGATCAAAATGTTTAACACATACTACCTGACAGAGCAGGTGGTAACTTCATCCAGTTGGTAGTCTAAGCCCAGTGAAAATGAAGACCTGCTCATGGTCACACAGCTCAGGCAGAAGAAATGTGGGAACCTGGGATAGATTGTAGTTGCTTGATAGTTCAGCTCACTATTCTTGTCTCTAAAGCAAATCAGAGAACCAGAAGTACCAGCCCACCAGCTTGCATTTTTCATATTAATATTACTCAACCAAGGGGCTGGAGCAGTGGCTCAGTGGTTGCACAAGGAGTCGGGTTCAAACCCCAGCACCACATACACAACAGTTTCGGAGCAACAGAGGCCACATGAAAAACTAAATAAAATTGATTCTCTCTCTCACTGCCCCTCTCTCTTTAAAAAAAAAAAAATCACTTGGGGCTGGAGCAGTGGCTCAGCGGTTTCGGAGCTTGCCTGGCAAGCACGAGGACCTGGGTTCAAACCCCAGCACCACATACACAACTAAGTGTTGGAGCAACTAAGGCCATGTGAAAAACTAAATAAAGTTGTTTCTCTCTTTCTCTGTCTCTCTCACTGTCCCTCTCTCTTTAAAAAAAAAAAATCACTCGGGGCTGTAGTGGTGGCTCAGCGGTTTCGGAGCTTGCCTGGCAAGCACGAGGACCTGGGTTCAAACCCCAGCACCACGTACACAACTAAGTGTTGGAGCAACTAAGGCCATGTGAAAAACTAAAGTTGTTTCTCTCTTTCTCTGTCTCTCTCACTGTCCCTCTCTCTTTAAAAATCACTCAACCAAAACAAGATAAACATATAAAAGCAGTTGTTTTTCTACAGTACTCCTTAGCATCAGTCACCTTGTTGATAGTACTAAGGGAAATAGTAAAAATAATGTGCACTGCGATAAACCTTTAAATCAGAACCTCGGTGACTATTGAGAAGCAATCAGTATCTTTAATTTGTACAGCTGTGCAAGTCAAACACTGCATCACTCAATGTATACTTTGGTATTTGGATTTTTTTTTTTGAGACTTAGCAACTTGCTAAGTTGCTTAGGGCCTCCCTAACTTACCAAAGCTGGCCTCCAACTTGCAATTCTTCTGGCTCAACCTCCAGGGTTGCTGGAATTATAGACATGTGCCATCATGCCCAGCAGTGTTTGAATTTTTTACAGAATGTCTCCTAAGCTGGATATTACTTTAGAAATTGAAGAGATCTGTCAGGTGCAGTGCCACACACCTGCAATCCTAGTGACTTGGGAGGCTAAGGCTGGAGGATCACAAGTTCAAAGCCAGCCTCAACAATTTAGCAGTGCCTTAAGCAACTTACTGAGACCCTGTCTCAAAAGATATAAAAGGGGTGGGGATGTGGCTCAGTGGTTAAGCACCCATGGGTTCAATTCCTGCTACCGAAACAAAGAGATTTAAAGTTGAACTGAAATGCTTTCACATTTCAATGATCAATATTCACATTGATCATTAAGCTATTTCTTGAGTCCTGCCAAGAACAAGACCCTTATTATTTTTGAAAATGGCACCTCCCTCTGCACCTTCCGTTGGTCATTTCTCATCATCCATAACTCCTGTTACTGTGCTTAGGCTAAAAGATGGACCTGTAGCTCATCTATTGTACATGCATTTATGTGCCAGTCATTCTCAGGCAGCAAATATAATCCTTTTGGTAATGATTCAAGATATCTAATACCCCCAGTGTAGAAGAGGAACTTAGAGCATGACCGCACAGCTAAGGTTGGCCACATCTGGATGAGCTTGAGTCTGCCAGACTGCAATGCTGAGGTTCTTTTAGAAGCATGCAGTATCAAAAAAAAAAAATTCTAGAACCTCTTGTTCATTGGTAAAATGAATGAACTACTTGGAGAAAACTGCCTTGCCTTCCCTTCTTCCAGGGCTTGATGAGAAGGGCTCTCGAGTATGAGGGAGGTACAGCTTTCTTCAGGAGCAGGTAAGAGTTAGTTGTGTGTTACTTTCTCCATATCCTCTTAAGGTTCGATATATTGTTAGATAGTTGAGGAAGGCTATTCTGGAGGGGAACCTGACTGAGCAAGGGTCAGATGACAGCCAGCCACAGGACTGTGCAGCTGGTCAGCCTCAGGAGGCTGGAGTTAACAGTGCCTTCTGTACCTTGAACACTTGGCAGTTTCCAGAGCATTTTCACATATGTTGTCTCAATTCTTATATCAGTCCTGTAATAAATGAGGCAAGTATCTTACAGTTGGAGAAGCACAGGGAAGGCAAGGTACCAATACAGTATTACAGTTAATATTTTGAATTTTTGTGCCCTCTGTTTCATCACATTCTTCAGAATCTGAAGCCAGTTTACTATTCATAAGGAATTTTTCATGTCAATCAGACATAATTTCCATATAACTCTTGTCTCAAGGTAGTGACATTATAAATAGTAAACTTAATGGCCTGGTTTTCGTTTTGTTTTTTAAGAGAGAAGGATAGTGAGAGAGAATCAGTTTTTTATTTTAGTTTTTCATGTGGCTTTCGTTGCTCCAACACTCTGTTGCATACATGGTGCTGGGGTTTGAACCCACACCCCTGCGCATGCAAGGCAAGTGCCGAAACTGCTGAGCCACCACTCCAGCCCATTTTATGTAGTCAAAATTTTCCAATTCTTTTTAAATACTTTTTGTTTTTTAAGAGGGAGGGACAGTGAGAGAGAGAGAAAGATGAAACCAATTTTTTATTTAGTTTCTCATGTGGCCTTCGTTGCTCCAAGACCTCGTTGCGTACGTGGTGCTGGGGTTTGAACTCGCATACTCACACATGCCAGGCAAGTGCCACAACTGCTGAGCCACTGCTCCAGCCCCTGACTTATATTATCCAATGTCAACATTAGAATTCAGATTTTTTCAGGAGGGAGGGGGTTGTTTTCTTGGTTGATTTGATATAGGGTCTCATCGTATTGCCCAGACAAACCCTGAACTGGGCTCAAGTGATCCTCCTGCCTTAGCCTCCCAAACTGGCTAAAACTCCAGTTTCCCCATTGTTATAGTGCCATCCCATACCTGACACTCACCCAGAATGGCAGTGGTCTGGAAACTATAAATCAGGCTCCCGAGGCAGGGCACTCTCTTGAATCACCTTTTCCTATTTAGGGTACCAGATACTGAAGCAGTAAAACTTGAGACCTTAAGGCTGAAAGGAGATAAGACCAGGAGGTATCAACCATCCAGAAGGGAGGGGTGGCCCACCCTTTCAGGCAAACCTGAGAGATGCTATACTCCAAAGAGGAGACCACGATGCCTCTCCCTGTCATTTGCCTTTTTTTTTTTTTAAGGGACAGTGTCGGTGCGGGGAATCAATTTTATTTAGTTTTTCACGTGGCTTTCGTTGCTCCAACACTGTTGTGTACGTGGTGCACAAACCCACAGCCTCACACATGCCAGGCAAGCGCTATAACTGCTGAGCCACTGCTCCCACCCCAATTGCCTGAAGTTCTAACCAAGACAAAATACATCTCTTTCATTCCACAAAAGAGATAAAAGTCTTAAATGAGAGATACTCGGGAAAATTAAATCTTCGGTTGCAGGCAGAATGTAAATGATTCTTTTCCTGTTTTCCCAGAGATGAGTTTGGGAGTAGATGGCTCCAAGGGAGAGGGGGGAGGGAGGCCAGAGCCTGATACTTTGCCATTAGCCTTCTATGCATAAATTTGTTTGCATCTGATCAAGGTGAAGTGGTATATCAGATCATTAAAGCTGGAGAGATCATCTAGTTCACTCCCTTACTTACAGATAGGAAGTTGCAATCTGGTCAAATTCATTCACTGCTGAATCTCAGGACCTAGAGCACCATCTAGCACATAGTAGGTATATAGCAAGGTTTTTATTTACTTGTCTTTCAGTGCTAGGGCCTCATGCATGCTAGGTAAATACTCTTACCACTGAGCTATACCCTCAGCCATATATTAGATCTTTGTGAAGGAAATGATACATGAGTTTGCATTTACCCTATTTTAGAAACTACTATTTCCAGTGCAAAACCCATAGTGGAGAAATGCCTGAGGCAGTTCTGATAATTAGTGCACAGAGGAAAGACTAACCCAGGCTGAGCTCCTTCTGTAATGCTGCTACTACACTGATGGGTGGAAGCTGGGGAACAAATGGAAACTGCTCACAGTAGCTAGATTCCATCACGTGTGATGAGCCAAGGCCGATGATGCAGTGGCCCCCTGCCCTCCTCATGGGCTCCTGCACACGGGCCTGGTGGTAGTACCATGTGTCAGCATCTACAAACTAGTCTCCACCTCTCAGCCTGTCAAGTTTCCCTAGGAGGAGTTGTTTTCCCATATTAGCCTATTTCCTTGTTATAATATAAGCTGTCTAGAGCAGCAAATGAAACAACATACAATTTATTACTCTAGAAAGAGAGTGCATGTTCCTTTCCAGATGTCTTTTATTCTTTCATGACATTAGATGCTGAGGTATGTCATAAAACAAGATACAGGCCAGGTGTGGTGGTACACCCATGTAATCCCAGGGACACGCAAAGTTACCCAGCCTGGGTAACTAGCAAAACCCTGTCCCAAAAAATAAAGGGACTGGGAATATGGCTCAATGGTAAAGTTTTTTTGCCTGGCATGTGCTGGCATGTGTAAGACCCGGAGTTTGATCTCTAACACCTCAAATAGATGATAGAGATAGATAGAGATAGATACATAGATAGATGATAGATAGATAAAAAATTAAAAGGGCTGGGGATGCAGCTTAGTGGGAGAGCACCCCTAGGTTCAATTCCCAGTACCAAAAAAAAAAATACAGTTATTAACCAAGGAGCTTATAACACTAAGAAAAAATGGTAATTTTAAGTGTAAAAACTTCTCTGATCAGGGAAAGCATGAGGTGCTATAAAATCCCATAGCAAGGGACAACTAATCCAGCTGGGCAAGAGGTCAGAGAAGGCTTTCTAGAAGGACTACGGTTAGATAGAGACCTGAAGGAAAAAACCAGGGGTGAGCAGGAAGGACTTCCTAGATGGAGGGAATGACCTGTGCAGAGGCCCAGGAGTGAGCAACAGCATTATGCTTTTGTAGGCTGCAGGTGGTTTGTCATGGTTGATTCACAGAGTGTAAGAGCAAAAGATGAGACAGAAACTAGGACCTGATGGACTTTACTAAGGAATTTGAATTCAACCTGAGGATAGTGGGACATCACTGAACGGCGTGAGGTAAGTGAATGCGAAGATCTGGTTATACTTCAGAAAATATAGTTGGAGGGAATGGGGGAGGATTGATGGTGGTCAGATCCAGATCTCTTGGAAGCTGGTGTAGAAATACAGGAGCAAGATGACCACAGCCAGAATAGGGATGCAGAGACAAGAGGACTGACTTGATTTGAGAATTAAAAGTGCCCTACACAGGACTTGTAGGCTGGCGGAATGTGGAGAACTCAAGGAGAACACCAGGTTTCTTGTGTCAGGAATTGAGAGACTAGTAGTGCCATTCACTAAGATAAGGGTGAGGAACAGGTTCAGAGAGACATCCAGTAGTTGACTAGGTAGGTCTACAGTATAGGAGAGTGAGCTAGGCTGAAGTTAGATTTGGGACACACTAGCTTAGAAGTATTTATCAAACCAAATGTGGGGTGTGGATGGAATTGTCCAGAGGGAAAGCCCATGGAATGAAGTAAGAATTGCATCATGAGGGATCCCCCAGGAACACTAACATGTAAGGGAAGACAGAGGAGGATTCCAGAAAAATTGCCTGGCAAAAAGTACCTAGAGAGACAATAGAAAAGTCAGGAATGTGGCATCGCTCAAACCAAGGGGAAAGATTTTGAGAAGCTGCGCACAGTAGTACCTATTGCAGCCAAGCAATGTGAGAAGGAATGGAGGGGACCTTTATCTTACCAAGAAGGTTGTTGGTGACCTTGTCTTAAGCACAGCCATCTCAGGGGTTAGTGAGGCAAGCCATTCAGCTATGAGTGGAAGAATGAGTGGAAGGTAAAAAGATGGGGCCAAATCTAGAACACCTTCGAATGGGAAGAGAAGAGATGCAGAACCTGATTGGAGTGAGAGAGGGGAAAAGAATAATGCTAATGTGAGTAAATGTGTAGGTGAGGTGGCAGGAAGTTAAGGGAGTTCCCATCTGATGGCTTCTAGTTTCTCTGTGAAGGAGGAGCCAAGCTGTGCTACTGCCTGTGGTAAGGGGCAGGAGGAAGCGGGAATAGTGGGTTCAGGAATTGCCCAGTGTCAGAAGGACCACCAAGCACATTAAATGCCCTGTTGCTCTAAAAGTCCATGAATTGCAGTAGCACAAACTTTGGGGGAGTCCACCAGCAGCCAGGCAGTGGAAATGGAAAAAAATAAATAGCTGGTGTGTTTAAGGTTTTGCATGGTAATGGCAGGGGCGTAAGCAAATTGTTGGTCTGGGCTAGAAATGGAGGGAAGTGAAAATAAGAGACAGTGCCAGAAATTTTATACACACACACACACACACACACACACACACACACACACTCTATGGCACTAGTAGTATGTAGGGGAACAAGGGGAACAGAAATAAAAAGGCCTGGGGATGGAGATGTAGCTCAGTGCTTGCCTAACACATGTAAAACCCTGAGTTTCATCCCCAACACTGCCAAAACAAAGATAGGGCCATAGTTCCCAGACCTGACTATGCCACATAATCAAGACAAATAACAATACAGACTCCCCTGCCTCATTCCTGGAATCCGGGGGTGGGGGTGGTCACAAGTGCAAATGTGAGTCTTGCATACTCAAGTTTTGAAGACCCTTGCACCAATGGGAAAAGTAGACACAGAAACAGGAAATGCATACAATGTGTTAAGCCCACGGCCCTGGACTACACAGGTAGCTGTGGAAGCCAGGAGGTGGGAATGATGAGATGACGAAATTTTTCTGGAGAAGGTGAGCCTGGGCTTGAGTGTGATTGGTGAACTGGAGTTAGCAAGTAGAGAGGGGCAGTGTTCCAAGCACAGGGAACAGCATGTGCAAAGTCAGGACCCCGTCTTTGGAACTCCAAGTCGTTTGGTGGGGCTGGAATTCTGGGTGTAAACAGGGGAGTGGTGAGATGATTCAGGAGAAAGAAGCAGCCCATTGTTCTGAGCCTTGTTCTCTGTGCTCCCCTTTCCATCAAAAGAGCATTTCTCTGAAACAGCCAGGGGACGCCTAAGAAAGAAGCCAAGAATCCTGACACTCACAATAAATAACTTGGAAAGCAGGCTCCTCCAGCTCCGAAGGGTTAGGACCTTAGGCTGGTCTAATGCATCAAATGTTATCTGTGCAGACCACTAGGTGGGGAACGTTTTTTGCTGTCTAGAAACTAAGCATTCACATCTCTATAGTTATTTATTGACTTTTAGGGAAAGGCATACATCCTAAGCTCACAGAGAATTATTGAAGAAACCTCCCTTCTGGGCTTTGAGCCAAAAACCAGGATAAGAGGCAGCCTGGAGTGATCAAATTTAAAACATAGATATCGTGGAGAGATGTTTTTTCCCCAGATGCTTTCTCCTTCTTCCTTCCCTGGGCCCTGAAAGCCTGCAGTCAATTCTCAAGCCCTTTCTCTCTCTCCTATTCTCAGAAATCTCTGGGCATATGTTTGAAGATAAACCATACAGACATTTCATTTGTTTAACAAACCGAAAGGTCATGCTTGGGGCTGTTCAAGCCTCACAATACCCCGTTAACTCTGTAGAGTCTCCAAAACAGTCAATCTGGAATATTCTACAAAATGAGGGCAACTAAGCTCTCAAATCAAACCCACATGGATTGGAATATAACCTAGAAATTTACCATCCCAGACCAGTGTTGTTGCCCAGAAAGGACTTGAGCATCATTCTGTGACCCTACTTCAATGCCCTAGGCTAGAGAATGCTTCCTCAAAGAAAATCAGACCCTCCAGCCAGCCTGGGAGTGCAGCTGGAGCACAGGACCCTATGGCCTCCAGGGATCCAGAGACTCAGGACCAGAAAGAACACAGAACACTGTCCCCATGCCATCTCTCCACACAGCGGGATTCATCCTGGGAGCTAGAACAGAAGAAGCTGGGACAGAGGATGAGAGAGGAAGGCAGTGCCCTGCAATCAGAAAGCACAAGCAGCTGGCACCTACAGTGGTCAAGACCAATTCCGGCCCTTGCCAGCCAGTGTCTTCATCAGGCAAATGGGAAACTTGAGGTTTAGCCCCAGAGGTCTCCAGACCCTAGGGACCAGCTCATCCATAGACAAAGAATTTGTTATCCTAGGACAGAGAAACAATCTTCCATTCTGAGTTCAATCTCTTTCTAGATGTGCTGACTCTGTGGCCAAAATGAGCCTCCATTAAAATAACTGGGCCAATTTGTGGAAGCTAAACCCAGGCTTGGGAGTAAAGTAGACACTCATGTGTTAGATCCATACAGCAAAAATGCAAAATGTTAATATTTATGAGATACAGTTGCAAGATATTTCGTAAGGTATTTGAACAGGCTATGTTACATACCTGTACAAAAACGTAAATGATCCTATTGTCAAATATTTTGAAGAATAACAAGGGATGATAGGAAGGGAGGAAAAGGGAAATGTTGGAACTGAGATAAAGCAAGGTACATTCCAAGCAGTTATAAGTGTCACTGTATGTACCATAGTCATATATATAAAAAATGTTCTTCATAGGTATAATAATTATGTCACTGTATTTGGGGGTTTTTTAGGAACAATATAGGACCTAGAAGAAAGGCAAGGGATGGGGGATGGGAGGAGGGAGGTAGAAAGGTGTGGGGGGATATTGAACAAAATATATAGATTTGTGTGCATCTAATCCCATCATTATGTAAAACTATAATGCACTAATTTAAAAAATTTTTAAAAAGAACTGGGCCAGGGTGCTAGAGCAGTGGCTCAGCAGTTACAGTGCTTGTCTGGCACACCCAAGGACCCAGGTTCAAATCCCAGCACCACATACACAACTAAGTGTGGGAGAGACAATAGCTAGATGAAAAAATAAAGTTGATTCTCTCTTTCCTCTATCACTTCTCTCTCTCTCTCCTTCTCTCTTTAAAAAAAAAAAATACTGGGCTAAGGCATGTTGGTGCAGTGACTTAGGAGACTAAGGCAGGTGGATCAAAAGTTTAAGGCCAGCCTGGTTAACTTAGGGAGACTGTCTCAAAAAATAATTTTTAAAAATGGGGTGAGGATGTAGCTAAGTGGTATAACATCCCTGGGTTCAATCCCCAGTTACTCAAAAAATAATAATAGGGGCTGGAGCAGTGGTTCAGTGTTTATGGTGCTTGCCTAGAATGCACAAACATCCAGGTTCAAACCCCAGCACTAATACACAACTAAGTGGTAGGAAAAAAAAAGATGAAAAATTAAATAAAAATTGCTGCTCAAAAAAAAATTTTTTTAAAATAAATATAATAAAAAGAGTTGAGCTCCAGGACGCTGCCAGATGAACACTTCCAGGACTTTGTGTGTGTGTGTGGTTCTTTTTATTTTGCAGTACTGGGGATTGAACCCAGGGGCACTCTATCATTGAGTTACATCACTAGTCTTTTTTATTTTGAGATAAGGCCTCACAAACTTGCTGAAGCCAGCCTAGCATTTGCAATCCTCCTGACAGCCTTCCCTGTCCCTGGGATTACTGGTGTGCACCACTGTACCCAGCTATGGTTTTAGATTTTAAAGCTGCTGTGGGGGTAGAGGGGTGGTGTACTTCTGACATCTTGTTAAGTTACCTTGTGGCTGTAACTATGGAGCAAATGTTAATGTATAACGGGATGTGTGGAGCTATATAAGGAGAGCTGTAACAATAAACTTTGTCTTTTGACCCTACGATCATAGCCCCTGGTGTGTGTGTCTGTCTTGTCGTTTAGCATTCTCCGTCTGCTCTGAAGCGTGGTTGTCAGCGGGTTCTGACAGGGTGGCAAAGTCTTCAATAATGAAGGCAGGAGTGATGAGGAGGGCCTAGGCTCTGAACACATACCTCTCATATTGGTACACAGGGTTTCAGGGTAGTTTCCAGACACTGGGAACCCTAAGAACATTCATCGTGGTTAGCTTCCCATACATGATGTCATTTACTCATTGGGAAGGGATAAGCGAAAGGCCTTGTGGGATGGCAGGGATGGCCAGGAAGAATCCTACAGCCTAGAAGTCAGGTGTGGTGGCACATGCCTATAATCTCAGCAACATTGGGAGCTGAGGCAGAAGGATAACAAGTTCAAGGTCAGCCTCGGCAATTTATTGAAGCCCTAAGCAACTTAGTGTGACCCTGTCTCAAAACAAAACAAAAAAATTTAAAAAGGGCTGGGGATGTAGCTCAGTGGTAGAGTGCTTGCCTACCATATGCAAGTTCCTGGCACCACGGAGAGGGGGAGGGATCTTTTTGCGGGTCCTAAGTGAGTACACACTCTCTCACCAACCAATAATTGGGAAAGGACTCTGAAATGCCAAAGTGGAAGGAAGGACCCTTATTAATAAAGCTTCCTGCTAGCATGGAGTCTTATTTTCAATGGCCAGGACCTTCATTAAGTGTCCAAAAATGCAGTCTTTCACACAGAGATCTGTTCCTTATTTGCAGGCCCCCAAAAGCACCGTTAAGTAGAGTTTGGCTGGAAATTTGCTAGACTTCTGGTGGGCTCTCTTGCAGACTCTCCTGCTGTTCCCTCTTGGGCCTGCCTCTGTCTAGGACTGGCCAAAAGGCTGGTGGGTCTCTATTTTGCAATCTGTTGTGAGAACTCACTAGAAGTTGTTTTTTTTTTTTTCCTAGTAGTAGGGATTGAACCCAGGGTCTCACACATGCTAGGCAAGTGCTCACCACTGAGCGACATCCCCTTGCTTAGAGCTTTGCAAGGCCCTGGGTTCAATCCCTAGCAGCTTCATACAACTTGTAGAAGTGACATAGGTTTAAGAGCCTCACTCTTGTGGCCTCAGAAGCAAAGAGGCAAAAATTGAGATTGAATATAGCACAAAAGTGTGGGTGACACCAAACCACAGATAGACTTGATAGGCTGTAGAGAAGGAAGTGAAAAGTTCACCTTGTTCGTCCCTGTCATAGGCCTGTTGGTTTTACAGAGGTTTGCTTTTTCAATTTTTTAAATTTCTCATTCAATAAAAATAGCTCGGTGGGACAACATATTATAGCATTCGTGGAAATAAAAACTGGGAACCACATCATAGGATGTTCTGCAGCAAACTTGGCACTGGTTTCCCGACAGCTCCAAGTTCCTTCTGATTTATGCAGCAGCAGTGGAGACCCCACCCCCACCCAGGTGGGGCCTGGCCTTCAGGGAGGAAGGGAGGAGGTGGCACAAAACCATCAGCTGTTTCCCTTGCACTGGGGCCAAGACCCTCGCCAAGGCTAGAAGCGCAGCTCTGTCTGCCTTCTGCACTGTAAAAAGTTTCCATCACAAACGGTCGATTCAGGAAGCCAAGGTTAGAGGCAAATGATTCTTACTTGAAAATGGTGAAATCGGGCAAGGCCTTGGGCTTCCTGCCTTGATTGCTCTCCTGGGGCCTGGGACCAGCCCAGAGGGGTGGGGCAGGGCAGCTTTGCAGGTTACAGGATGTGAAAGTGGGGACTGAGGTTAGGAAAAAGAATAAAAGGCTGAGAGCAGCACACACCCAGCAGAGGCCCTGTGCAACTCTCTTCTTCTGGGTTTCCTGTGGGTACACTGAGAACATTGTGTTCTGGCTGTGAACTATTCCTGCTGAGGCTGGCTCCATGCTGAGCCTCTGGGTCCTAGTGCTGAACCCCTCCTGGCCTCTGCCCTTGAGGCTGTACCTGTGTGAGGCCATTTCCACTGTGTCCTCCCTACCACGGAGGCCCTCAGCGATCAGACCATGAGCACTTAGATTCTGACACATCCTACATTTCCAAAATATCCTCTAAGTGCACAGTATTTGGACACTTCATATCCCTCATAACAAAACATCTTTGGAATAACAGGACAGGGGTTCAGGGAAATTGGGGATCCACCAATGTCAGCATTTATTTATTTGAGGGTGCTGGATGCTGGCTTCCTGTTGCTTCAGGAGTAACTGATTTTGAAGCATTATTTTAGAGACCTTGAAATGAATGTGAACCATTCTTTGTCTTCAAAGTTTCTCTCCAGAGAAGTTTGAAAACAGACACCTTTGTAATTTTTTATTGATTTATTTATTTTGCAGTGCTGGATACCAAACAGGGCCTGGTGCATGCTAGACGAGTGCACTAGCAATAAACTCATTCCAGCCCCAACAGATGCTTTCTTTTTGTTTTTCTTAGTGGTACTGAGGATTGAACCCAGGGATGCTCTACCACTGAGCTATATCCCCAGCCCTTTTATTGTGAGATAGGATTTCCCTAAGTTGCCAAGGATGGCCTCAATCCTCTTGCCTCAGTCTCCCAAGTAACTGTTACAAGCATGTGCCACCACACCCAGCTCTAATAGGTGCTTTCTTAATGAATTCTCTAAAACAGCTAAAAGCTCAGGCAGGTGATCAAGAACCTGGATAGTACACTCTCTGTTTGCATGACTCCTCAAACTGCTACCACAATCCTCTCTGTGCCATTGCCACACCAGGCCCCAGATTATCAGGTGCTGTGAAGGGTCCTGGAACTCAGAGACATCACTGGACCCCAGCCCAAGAAGCCATTATTCAATGGCCCAGCAGAGAGGAAAAGGAGACATAGCGGGGTATGGGGACTGCTTAGTCCATTTTGTGTTCTTATGACAAAATACTTGAGGCTGGGTACCTTATAAAACTAAGAGATTTACTTGGCTCGCAATTCTGGTGTCTAGGAAATATAGTGTCTCAGTGGTTACAGCGCTTGTCTGGCTTGCCCAAGAACCCAGGTTCAAACCCCAGCACCATATACATGACTGAGTGTCAGAGAAACAAAACCCAGATGAAAAAATAAAGTTGAGGGGCTGGAGCGGTGGCTCAGTGGTTTCGGTGCTTGCCTGGCAAGTGCAAGGACCCGGGTTCAAACCCCAGCACCACGTATACAACTGAGTGTTGGAGCAACGAAGGCCATGTGAAAAACTAAATAAAGTTGTTCGTCTCTTTCCCTGTCTCTCTCACTGTCCCTCTCTCTTAAAAAAAAGAAAAAAGAAAGTTGATTCTCTCTTTAAAAATAAAAATTCGGGGTTGGGGATTGAGCTCGGTGGCAGAGCGCTTGCCTAGCATGCACAAGGCCCTGAGTTTGGTCCTCAGCCCTAAAAAAATAAAAATAAAAATAAATAAAACTTCGGGGCTGGAGTGGCGGCTCAGCAGGTACAGTGCTTGCCTGGCATGTGCAATTTCGCGAGTTCAAACCCCAGCACCATGTACACAACGAACGAAGTCTTGGAGTGGTGAAGGCCACATGAAGAACT
>PVKS010002541.1:28787-116789 GCA_004027875.1 Aplodontia rufa
ATATATGCTTAGTTTATTATATGTCAACTATATCTCAATAAAATTGTTTTCAAATACATTTTTTTTTAGAGAGAGAGAGAGAGAGGGGAACAGTGAGAGAAAGAGAGAGAAGTAATTTTATTTCATTTTCATTGCTCCAAACTTTGTTGTGTATGTCGTATTGGGGTTTAAACCTGGATCCTCGTGCATGTCAGGCAAGTGTTATAACTGCTGAGCCACTGCTCCAGCCCTCAAGTGCATGTGTGTGTGTGTGTGTTTAAGAGAAAGAGAGAATCAAGTTTGTTTTGTCATCTGGTCTTTGTTTCTCCAACACATAGTTGTGTGTGTGTGATACTGGGGTTTGAACCCAGGTCCTTACACAAGCCAGGAAGGCATTCCAACCACTGAGCCACTTCTCCAGCCCCTTAAAATGCATTTTTAAAAAACAATGAGCCAGGTGCAATGGCACATTCCTATAGTTCCAGCTACTTGGGAGGCTGAAGTAGGAGGATTGCAATTTCAAAACCAGCCTTGGCAACTTAGTGAGACCCTGTCTCACTGATGTGGTAGAAGGCTCCTGGGTTTAACATGTAGTCACATGGAGCTGGAGCAGTGGCTCGTAGGTTACGGTGTTTGTCTGGCATGCACAAGTACATGAGTTCAAACCCCAGCACCCACGTACCCAACTAAGTGTCAGAGTAACAAAAGCTGTGAAAAACTCAATAAAAATTGATTCTCACTGTCTCTCTCTTACTGTCCTCTCTCTAAACACACATACACACACACTCACTCACAAAGAACTCGCAAGATGGAGGTTGAGAAAGCAGTTCAAGAAGAGCTAAAAGTGCTTATGAAGACCTAGAATTTAGAAAGCAAGTGGCTCATTGAGAGAACTGAGAGAAGTCTTTGGAGTCTTCTGAACTCCAGTAGCAAGAAAATCCCTCACTCCTCACTCCCGGGGGGCACCAGGCATTTGTTACTTGCATTTGGAAAGGACTCCACTGCTTCTTCATAGTCCTTCCCCAGGCCTCAGGCCCCACTCCTGGAAAACATGAAAAATCCTAAAGGATGGCTGGGACACAATGAGATAGAAAGGCCAGGGGAGGGTAGGTTCTGGTCCAGGCATTTGGGCCCTGGAGTACAATACTGAGCAAATCATTTCCCATCTCTCTCTAGACCTCAGTGTATATACTTTGTGAATGACAATTTCCATCTATAAAAAGATTCCTTCAAATGGCAAGGTTCTGTGTCTGCAACTCACTGTCATTCCTGCCCAGGATTCTTTGAGCAACAGAAGCTCCACAAAGGAATGAGCACAGGACCCCAGTACACGTCCATGGCAAATGTTGGTTGAATGACTGATAGATGCTTGCTTGGAAGTCACTATAAAAGCTTCGTCTGATTCTTATTTCTCACAGTATCTGTCCTGGTCCTCGGCACTCCTAACCTTGTGAAAGTCATTCTCACTCATGCTTCCTAGGCAGAGATCCGAGGTTAGTGGTGAAAATGAGCCCTAACCTTGCCTTCAGTGGTCCATCCAGAGGAAGGAGATTGAAGATGAGTGTGTGGAGTTGAGAGGTGTATAAGAAAGAAAAAGAACTCAAGATTTCCAGAGTCTGAAAACTAACATATGTTCTCAAGTAACACTCTCTGTCTTAGGACCTGCCCCTACCCAACTCCTCCTAACTGCCAGAACGATGGGAGTTTGTCTGGAAAGGGACAAGTTCCCCCCAGCCACCATGTCTGTTGCTTGCCCTGAGTCAGGCACTATATAGGAAGAGCAAGAATTCCCAGCTGGGCACACCCTCCAAGGCATTTTCCCCTCTCCTGTGGGTTTCCAGGCTAGCCCACAGAAGCCTGATTCATCCACAGCCACACTGAAACATAGAATTAATTCCGGCTGTCCCCTGGGTGAGCTAGGCCATTATGGCAGCCAAACCACCACTTACAGCATTATTTCAATGGGAAAATGTGTTCTGAGCTCCAAGCAATCAAATTACAAGTGGGACATAGGCACGCCCAGGTTGGAATCCCAGTTTTAACACTTCCTAACCAGGTGCTTGTGGGCAAGGGACCATCCTGCCCATGCTCAATTGTGCTTGGGATAAATATCTTCTTTAGAAGGTTCTAGTGCCAACTAAGTAGACTCACTATGAGCCTCAGCTGCTCATGGGGGTCTTTGGGGTCTCTGACCTTGTAGCCAAGACTCTCAGCACAGTCCCCCTGCGAGTCCCTATCCAGCTGAGTAGCGGCAGTATTACAACTGGATTTGAGCTCTGAGCAAGTGTTTATGAGATAAATGAGCTGCTGTCTTAGAAGTCACAGAACATTCCTCTATCTTTGACCTTCTGCTGGCTTTTTCCTAGCTTATCTGCGCCAAGAGCCTTCTGCCCCCACTCAGCTTTCTCCCCCATCACTTCATGAACACCATTGTTCTGGCTTCCTCTGCTCCAGGTCCTGGGAAGGGGCTGGGCCTCCAGAAGGGGCCAGAAGTCCTGGCCTTTCACCCTGGGTCTGGATGTTAGCCTGGCCTGCCAGCAAGCAGCCACCAAACAACCCTGAGGGCCCACAACACCACTGGTAAAACAGGGACCTCCTCCAGCCAGGCCTGGCTCCTGCCCCTCCCGGATCTGTTTGTTTCCCAGCCACAGCTAGAACAGTCTGTACCCAAGGATCATGCTGACGGCCAGGGAATCCGTGGGGTCCTAAAGGTCGACCTTCTTCCCTTCCTCGCCCTTCTTTCTCAAATGTCAGAGTTTCCTGGCCTTGGCCTTGTCTTCAATGCAGGGTTACCAACACTGTGGAGGTCAGGCACTTTTAATGGCCTCCCCTATTCTGCGCTGTGCTTCCCACGGTCCATGCCCCTAGGTGCCTGTCAATCTGTCAGTTTCCCCTCTCTGCAGTACTTCTCACTGGGTCTCCACTGTCCTGGTCACTTCACTTCTTTACCCATCCCCTCTACCCTGTGATATACATACATACATAAGAAAAAAGAATTCTTACATGGAGGTGCTGTAGCTCAGTGGTAGAGTGCTTTACCGGGCATGTGTGAAGTGCGAGGCTCTGGGTTCCACCCCAGCCCACCCCCACCCCCAGACCACCACCCCCAAAAATAAATCTTGTGAAAGCAATATGTGTTCACAGTAGAAATCAAAAAGTGCAAAAGGTGTAAAGTAAAAGCCTCCCTCCCACCCTCACAAATAACTCTGAGAACAGTCTCCTGTGTCCTGGATGTTCGCTGGCATGTTTAAGAGCGTGGGTCTGCAAGAGAGTACTTACTCTCTTTTTTTCCTCCAGAACGGGAATATAGTGTTCAAATTGTTCTATGATTTGTTCTTTTCACCCTAAGCACATGTATCTTGGACATCTTTCAAAAATATACCACCACCACTGCCCCATCACCACCTTTTCTTTCTTTTCTCTTTTTCTTTTTTTTTGGGGGGGGGCCCAGGGATTGAACCCAGGGGCACTTAATCACTGAGCCACATCCCCAGTCCTTTTTATTTTTATTTTGAGACAGGGTCTTGCTAAGTTGCTTAGGGTCTCGCTAAGATGCTGAGTCTGGGTTTGAACTTGCGATCCTCCTGCCTCAGCCTCCTGAGCAGTGAGTACCACCACACCTGGCATAATCTGTTGTTGTTGAGGTGTTGGGGGTGGAGCCCAGGGCCTCAAGCATGCTAGGTAAGCACTCCACCACTGAGCTACATTGCCTGACACCCCGCCTACCCAGCTACCTCTCCTTTTTTTTTCCCCAGTACTGGTGCTTGAACCCGGGGTACTTTACCCCTGAGGTATACCCTCAGCCTTTTTTATGTTTTTATTTTGAGACAGGATCTCGCTAAATTGCTGAGGCAAGCCTCAAACTTGCCATCCGCTGCCTCAGCCTCCTGCGTTGCTAGGATTACAGACAGGTGCTACTGCACCTGGTTGCCTCTCCTTTTAACACCCACGTAGTTTTCCATTCTTTGGATGTACTACTATACTTTATTTAACTGTTCTTCCATCAGAGACATTTAGGTGGTTTTCCATTTTTACAAAAGCTATTTAAGTGGTCCACCACCCTGGGTCTCCAACATCCAATCTGCTATATACACCACTACCAAATTTGGATTTGTCATTCCCAGGTTACACACCTCTCCTGTGTCAAGGTCATTCACTAGGTGTCTAGCTCCCCTCAAGCCTAAGCTCCTCAAGGTAGGGTGTGGCCTTGGAGCTACTGTCTAGGCACCCTGCAGTCCTGTCAACTCAGCAGTATTTGAGCCCTCTCAGTGCTGCCCTACGGAAATGTTCTCAGGCTCAGGTCACATGGATACTCCTTTCTTTTCCTGCACTTTCATTGGGAAACCCCTGAGCTGGACAATGGCAGATCCAGATGAAATAGACACAGACCCTGGTCTCCTGTAGCTTGCAGCTTAGTGGGAAAGCTAAGCTGTAAGTCAGGCATTCACACACAAATAAATATAATTAAAATTACAAATAGAGTCGGTGCTTTGAAAGAAAATGGAGGGGAAGAAGGGATGGGGACCACCAGGGAAGGCCTCTCTGAAGAGATGATAGGCGATAGGCGCAATGGAGAGACACCAGCAGACCATGGGGTCTGGGCCACTCTGGAAACTTCCCATTTAGACTCCTCCAGTGTGCAAGGAAAATCCCCCTTTCGGTTTTAATTTTCTATGATAATAATAAATTCTAAGTTCATAGGAAGCAGAGTTCCACGCTGCCTGGGAGAGGTCAGGGAAGAACTCTTACCGATTCCATGTTGATCCCGAGTCACAGGTAGACTAGTTCCATTCAATTCTGGATCAAATAATCATTCCACAAATATTATGTTTCTGATGATGGGAGAAGGGTTTGTAGAAGGGGAATGTGGTGGTGGTGATGGTGAGGTGTTTAAAGATTTAAAATATATGTTCACACTGGACATGATGGTGCACACCAACAATCCCAGTGACTGGGGGTGTGTGGTGGAAGTGGGAGCTGAGGTAGGACGATCACAAGTTCAAGGCCAACCTTAGCAATTTAGCCAGGCCCTAAGCAACTTAGTGAGACCCTTTCTCAAAAAAAGAAAAAAGAAATGAAAAGGAAAAAAAAGGGCTGGGGATGTGGCTCAGTGGTTAAGCACCTCTAGGTTCAATCCATGGTACAAAAAGTTTTTTAAATAAAATTACATTTATATTCACTAGAAGGAGTTTACAGTCTGATGGAGCATCAGACCCAGGACAGGATCATTTCAATATAAGCTACTGAGTGAGAGGAACACAATTCACTCACACCTATGACGGAATCTGCCCTGGCTTCAAAGGCAAGCAGGCCTGACCTAGAAGCCTTGCCCTTCACTCCCCAGAAGGGGGACATGGAACTTCCCAAATCTGTTCATGGAGGACTTCCTGAAGGACCCAGACCTGGAAAGACGGGCTGGCACTCTGGGTGACAGCTTTAAGATGGGAAGGCATCTGAAGGAGTACAATTGTTGTTGATAACCATGGAGGATGGGTTCCAGAAGCCCTGCTGATACCACACCACAACCCACACTCTCCAGTGGCTTATATAAAATGGCATAGGATTTGCATATAAATTATACTTAATTTCTGATATACTTTAAATAATCTCTAGATTATTTACAATACCTAACAATATAAATGCTATGTAAATAGTCATTATACTGTATTGTTTAGGGAAATGACAAGGAAAAACATTTGTACTTGTTCAGTACAGATGTGATTTCTCTTTTCTGAATATTTTCAATCCATGGTTGGTCAAATCCATACATACAGAGGGCTGACAGTAATTGTTGTGATGGTAGGAACAAGCTGGAAGGGAACTGAGACCACAGAGGAATGGCATCCCTCAGGACACTGGGAACTTTGGCAAAGCCAATTATATCCGTGTTGAAAGAAAAATACCAAAGAAAAAGGGCAGGTTAATGTGTGCAGGCATCTCCCCCATCCCCCAATCTCCTTCAGGGCCAAGGATTTCATGCCCCAGAGGGGGCACCAGATGAGACAAGATAGAAATCTGCTGTTACCTACCTCTGCCAGTCTCACTTCCAGATCTATAATGTCTGTCTCTCTTTAGCATGATAAAAATACCATAAATTATATGCTTATACTTGTTGATGTTCTCTTTATGATCCACCTTATGTGGCTTTATATATTTTGCATCTACACATATATTACTGAGCAAAGTTGTATACACAAAGCTATGCATACTGTACTTTATGGAAAATTTAGGAGCTTTTCAGAGGTAATTAGAACCATATGTGATTTCCCCCTCCTGGATGTGGGAGGGAGATGAATCTTAAGATAGGCAAGGGCCTGCCCTAAAGGCTTGCTAGGCTGAGGCTTGGAGACAGATTTGCTCTGAAAGCAATGGGGAGCTATTAAAAGGTTTGGAGGGGGAGGCTCTAGTGAGGCTGAACAAAGGCAAACAAAAGGTTGAGCTCTCCTTACCTGGACCTAAGAAAAGCGAGATGCCTCTACAATCAGTGCAGCAAATCCCAAACCAATTCTGGCACCACTCTGTGCCTCAGTCGCTTCACCTGTAAAGGAAAGCTATAGTGTGGGGGCTGCAGGACTACAGGGCAAGAACTGAAGGGCTAAGTATTAGGTAGTCCCCAGGAAAACCCAGAGACACTGTTATCAAAATCTGAATCTCATTCCCTGCCTCTACGGCTGACCAGCTCTGGAGTTTGCTGTATCAGGGTTGGGATCCTGTTGCAGGGAAGCTTGTGCAGGCCTATTGATGCCATTCTTCCCAGGACCAGACACTATTAAAACTTCCTGATGAGTGAGGCAACAGCTTCATTGTGCAGCTCTCAGCAAACACGGAGGCTGCACCAAGTGCTGAAGAAAAGCTCCCATAATAACCATGTGTGATAATAAAAAGATAAAGAGGCAAATAGGTATGTAGGTCAGCTCAAAAATAGCCCCCACCCACTTGGCCTGGGTAACCATTTGTGCCAGGTGGGGACGAAGGGTTTGCTTGCTTCCCCTCCCAAACTGTTCTGCTCTGCTCTTTACAAAGTTGCTTTAAATAAAAGTCCCTGCCTGTACTAGCTGGAGGTGGCCGGGGCCATTCTAGACTGCGGCCCTACTGGGACAGGCTCGCCTTCCTCCCCACCTCCGCCATCCCCCCAGCTCCCTATCCCCACCCAGCTAAGTAAATCCTGAGGTCAGAGAGCACAGAGGCTTGGCCTCTCTGACGTGAGTTCTTGGGGCTAAGTCAGGGTTTAGGGTGATTCACAGATAACCCCACACGCACACCCCTTAGGTTTTGCGTGCACCCAGGAGGCTCCACCGACCCCAACAGAGATCGCTTTGTTTTCAGGACCCCATCGTTTATCCGCAGGGCTGTGAGGGCCTCCTTGGCCTCAACGTCTCCCCCTCCTTCTCGCACTCCCCGTGGCCCTCTGCAGGCCTCGCTGCCCCGCCCCCACCCAGCAGCCCCAGAAGAGCTGAGCTCAGCAACTCCTCCCGGGGCGGGGAGAGTGGGAGGAGCCTACCTCCTCTCGCGGGTGGGCGGGGCCTGGATGGCCCTGCCCCTCCTCATCCCACTTGCTTCTCTCCCCTGCCGTACCCCCCTCCCGAGACGCACGTTCTGCAAGTCACGTTCTTGCTTCTCCCCAGTAGAGGGAGGTAGGGAAGGACCCCTGCTTCCCCAGGTCAGCTGCTCAGCATCTGTCACCTCAGCAGCCCGGCCCCTCTGAGGGTGGACCTCGACTGTGAGGGCCAGGGCAGAGAGACCAAAGGGTCTTCTCTCCCCGACCACCCCCACCCCCATATCGGCTGACCCCAAACAAGTCGGTTAAGCTGTATGGGCGACAGTTCCCAGAGCCTACCCTAGAAGTTTTTGTGTTTCTCTACGTGTTTGTTTTCGTTTGGACACTGCAAATTGAAACCAGGGGCCCTGTACCACTGAGCTACATCCCACTTGTTGCTGAGCCTGGGCTCAGACTTGGGATCATTCTACCTCAGCCTTCCCAGTAGCTGGGGTTACAGGCATGAATCACCAGGACAAAAGAAAAAAAAAATCAGCAGTGGCTCCTAAGAGCCTATGCAAAAGGCTGCCCCTTTGTGAGTTACAATTGGGACAGCTGGAGTCAGGAGAGGCCCCTCTTCTCACACACCACTTCCCAGACGGGCCTTGCTGCTTGACACCAGAGCCTCACTCAGAGGGAGGATTTGGGGAGGGGGATGTGGTGAAAGAATCACTGTCACTTCTGGAACTGAAGGTGTCTAGCTAGAGGGAAACCCCTGGGTGTCAGTCTGCCTAGTCATTTGAGTCAGCCCTGCTGGGCCCTGCTGAATTCTGCTAGAGGAGGAAGAACTTGATCAGATAAAACAAGGGCCAACCTCAGAGAAAGTTTTTGTGTCAACAACTCCATAGGATAGCAGGTGTTCACTCCACCTGTTCTGCACACCCCCCAACCTCTCCCCATTTCCAGCCTTTATCTTCCCTTTTGCCCCACAACTAAGAGTCTTGGTGGCCTAGGATCAAACATGCACCTAGGTCTAGAGTCCCAGCTCCAGCTTGGCAGTCACTGCACCTAACTGAACTTCCTCCATTTTCTCACCTGTAAAATAACACTGATGAACCCTGACCTGCCTACATATGCCACACAAATATTACTTTTTTATTTTACAAATATTACTTTTATTAACAGAGGTATAAAAGTCCTAAAGGAAGGCTGGAGCGATGGCTTAGCAGTTGTAGCATTTGCCTGGCATGTACAAGGACCCGGGTTTGAACTCCGGCACCACATACACAACGAAGTCTCAGAGCAATGAAAACCACATGAAAAACTAAATAAAATTGATTATCTCTTCCTCTCTCTCATTGTCCCTCTCTGTTAAGAAAAAATCTTTTTAAAAACCCTAGAGGATATGGAAGTGTTTTTAAAATCATGGGGAGCCCCATATGTTTGTGAGGTGGCAAAATTGCCAGGTAGGACTGTCAGCTCCTAACAACTGCCAGTTAAAGAATTCCAAAGAAAGGTACAGAATACAGACCCTGGGCAGCTGTGTAGACCTGAGCTTCCCAAGTCTGACTTCTAAGGTCACTGGAGATAAAAATGCATTTCCTGGGTGAACCTCACCCAGGAGGCTTAGCAGAGGGGTGAGCAGGGGAAAGGAAAGTTCCTAAGAATTGCCTGAGGCCTGAGTCTCTTAAGGCTCCCTGCCCTGCAGCTCGGTTCCTTGTCAAGTAAACAGACATGGCCCTCCCCCAGCCTCCTGACACTAACATTCCAAGACTTTAAGGTTCATTCTACTGCTAGAGTCCTGAAAGTGAGAGCAATTCTCTGTGCTGAAGTAGCCTAATGGGGCCTTATTCACCCCAGCCCCTTGGGAGAACCAGACTGGACTCCCCAACCCCCACAATGTCCTCTGTGAAAAAAGGAGAAAGTAAGCTCATGTGGCTGTCTAGGCGGTCTGTGAGCCTAGATTCTGACTGCCCACAAGGAGACATCTCCTCTTCATCTTTGCCATCACCACCCCCTTCCCTCCCTAGCTTGAGGAACAAAGTCTATCCTGTCTCTGCTTTCCCCCTTTGATATTTGACAACTGGAAACCCTCAAAAGGTGCTGAACCCTCTGCCTCCTCTAGACCCCTGACTGTGAACCCCCCTACAGGCCAGGCCTGGTCATTTTCTTTCTTATTCTTTTTTGGCCTGGAATTTTTTGGAACAGCAGGTCCACTGAACTTGTCATATCTTTTTCCTTTGCTACAATCCTTGTGGAGGTTGAAGAGCCCTTTGAGATTCTCTAGCTCTGAATTTTCAAAACTGGGTTATGAAAATCTCAACACTTCATAAAGCCACAAAATAAACAGTCTTTTTATTAAAACATTTTTGGAGGGAGAGATTAATTCACTAGTAAGAAATGTTAAAGTTTACTACTGAAATTAACCGATAAAATATATAGCAGAATGTAGAGTTGTATTACTTATAACAAAAATACTGGGTTTCTAAGACATGTTATGCTAACTGGGGACTGCATCGGGCTACAGCCTGCTCATCTTTGGTGTTAAACAGTTAAGTCAGGCCTACTAACTCCTGTCCCCTCACCCACAGGCCCTGCTGGCCTAGCCAATTAGCTTAGGCTTCAGGGACTAACTAAAGAGGAGGCTACCTAACTCTCCTGCCACTTCATTGCTTCCTTTCTTCATGAGAGTTCAGACCTGGGGTGGAAGAGGGATCTTATTAAGCTGTCAGAAAGTTTGTACTAAAGCAGATAGGGTTCCAGAGAACTATTGGTTAATGGAAAGACAGTGCCCTAGAGTCAGAAGGACAAGTTTTTGGTTTTGTTTTTTTTTTTTTCCTTTTTCTTTTGAGTGAAACAGAGAATCAATTTTTTCCCATCTGGTCTTTGTTTCTCCAGTTTTTCAGACACTTGTATATGTGGTGCTGGAGTTCCAACCTGGGCCCTCCCACACATCAGGCAAGTGTTCTACCGCTGAGACACTGCTCCAGCCCCAGAAAGACTAGGTTTTAAGCCTGGCTGTGTTCCTAGGGCAACTCCCTTGACCACTCTGGCTTGGTGGGAATGAGATGAGTGGGCTGTCCGGACCTTTGCCATTGCTGGGAATAAACGCAAATCCTAAGGCTGTTCTCCCAGCTCTCAAGACTTCTTTTGGTCAGCATGGGTGGTTTATCAAGCCAGCCCTTTGTAGGGCTTGTGGGATTAACACTACCTCTGCCCTGTCCCCAGAGGAAATGACTTCTTGTGAAACTTAGGACCCTAGAATTGGCCATTTGTGAGCTCACTATTGTCATGTGTGGGCCTTGTCTCCGCAGCTGTATGCCCTCACCCACCCACAACCCACCCTGCATCCACAAGGAGGTCCTTTGATAGGCTGGGGAGCCACCCAGCTTTCATTCCAGGCTGTTTTTCATCCAAGAGGTCAGCAGACATCCTAACTAAAGATGAGCACAGAATTAGCCAGATAATTTTGTATAATAGGACCACACCTAACCTGCCCAATCTGAATAGGGCTTGTGAGATGAGAACCTCTGTTTTACAACTCTCAATGATTCCAATGTTGTGTGTGTGTGAGTGTGCATGCACGCGTGCACACGCATCCCCACAGTGCCAGGGAATGGAACCCAGGGCCTCCTGCATGCTAACCTCGAGCTCTACCTCTGAGTTACACCTCAAGCCCCTGATTCCAATTATTAATCAGATTTGAAAGCCTCTGGCTGATGGAAGGATTACTGGGCTCTCTCTGGGTTTCAGCATGTTGTCTGTAGAACAGCACTAAATGTGTTCCTCAGGGTGCTCCCAGATAACAAAATTTAAAAGCTTCTTTGAAAGGCTGCAATACATTGTATTGTTAGTATTTCCAATTCAAAAAGTAGCTTCATTTGCAAAGACTCCCCACTGGGTTTTTAACTCACCCTCCAGTAGAACAATCAAAATCCTACTTGAAGCCCTGGACTGCTTTTCAAAACCCTCTTGGTAAGCCAGGTGCATTTTATAATCTTGCTATTTTGACCAAGCTGTTTGTTGTTGTTTTAAGTAAAAGAGCCAGAGAAGTCCTGGGAACACATTTGCTGGCTTCTGGTCTCCACCTCCTACCAACACCCCACCCTCTCCCCACCACCCTGATGTGCTGCTCCACCTCCACTACCCACAATGAGAGGCTTCCAAAGGGTTGAGATAGTGCTGTGAGCCATGCAAGCGAGTTGGCTGGCCTTCAGGGGTTTCCATCTTGAATTCTGGGGTTCCCAGAATCACACCCCCACTCCAAGATCTGGTTTAACTTCCCAAACCCGACTGGGGCAACTTGCCAGACTGAGGCCCTGGGAACGAGTACATGGGACAGGAACCGCCTGCACAGGGAGGGGCAGGTGGCCGGGAGGGAGTGCTCATTGACTTTAAATTGCAGCCTGCAGTGGGTCCCACGGGAATAGAGCACAGCTCAGGAAGAGGCAGGGTTTCTGCATGGTCAGGGCTCAAGTCAAAAAGACTGGGACTTAGGGCCTGGGCACCAACTCCTGGGGTCTTAGTTGCCCCTAGGCTACAACAATAGGCCACTCCCCCTAGGAAGCCGGTCAGTCTCCCACCAGGGTCACTTCAATGCAGGGTCCATGTTGCACACCCTGCAGTGCCGAGTGATCCCCGGAACACTACTCCAGAGTAAACCAGGCTCAGAAGCAGCTCCCCAACCCCCACCAACAAGGAACATAAACTTCAAAGGTGTTTTGAGAGGAGCTCCTGCTTGGTGGGTACACTGTCCCCTTTGTGGGGATAGTATTTTGAAACTAAATAGAGATGACAGTTGCACAACATTTTGAATGTACTAATTGTTCACTTTGAAATGGTTAATTTTATATATGATCCTCACTTCAATTAAAAATATTTAGGCTGGGGGTATAACTCAGGGGTAGAGCACTTATCTGGCAGGTGTGAGGCCCTGGGTTCAATCACCAGTCCCCCTCCTCCCCAAAAGAAAACATTTCAAGACTTAAAGGGAAAGTACTGACTGTTTCTAAAAGATTTCCTCCAAGTCAGCCCCATACCTCTCCCTAGCTTCCTGGGGTTGCTAACTATGTTCCACCTGGAAGAACTAAGTTGCCTTAGAAGCCTTGCTTCCAGACCCCTCCTGAAAAGAAAGGGATATGTTGAAACATGTCCAAGGTCCTTTGCAGTGCTTGTCAGAAAGGGGATTGAAAGGAAGCATCAAGGTTCTCTGGAGGGCAGTCCTATAGGCCCACCTAGATCCTGGCAATCCAGGTGTCAGTCTGCACTTTTGGAGAAGCCACCTTTATGCTTCACCTAGCCATTCATTTATCCATTCATTCATTATTCATCCAAGTGACATTCATTAAGCCCCTACTATGCTGGTACAGTGCTGGCTACTGCAAGATGAGAAGAACACTATCCTGGAGCATTCTAGTGGTAAGACAAGTGGAAACTATCATTAAGAGATATGCACAAGGTGTGAGGATGACTTGACAAGGGCGTCTAAGGGTGAAGGGTTGGGATGGGGGTGCTGGTGGAAGCAAGTCTAGGCAAGCCTGCAGCCAGCTTTGTCTGAGGACAGTAGCAGGGTGAGGGGAGAACACCAAATGCAAGTTCTCTGAGGGCACTGCAGAGTCCTGGTTCAGAGGCTAGAAGCTGGAGCTGCCCTTCCCAGGAGGGCTCCATGGTGTAAGGGGCAGTGTTCAGGGCAGGAAGGGGTGTGCGATCCAGTGATAAAGGTTTTCCAGCTCCAGAGACCCTTCACTCCAGCTCCCTGGAGGAGTTAAGGAACACTTCTAGGTACGGAGGTTTTCCTGGCAGACAGGATATAGGGTATTGTCCCCCTTCATTTCAGTATGGGTCACACAGGGCAAGCCAGTAAGCCCCCCATCCTAAGCCTCTGCCAGTTCTCATCGCAGAGACTGTTTATCTTAGAACACAACACACTCCCTCCAACTCGAGGAAACACCTCCAGGGCTAGGACCGGCCCCTCCCCACCACCACCACACATGCTGAAAACAAGAGAAATGGCCAGGGGCAGTGGTACACACCTGTAATCCCAGCAACTAGGGAGGCTGAGGCAGGAGGATCACAAGTGTGAGGCAAGTCTCAGCAACCCTGTCTCAAAATAAAAATTAAGGAAGGCTGGAGATGTAGCTCATGGTAGAGCACACCAATCCCCAGAACTGAACATGAGAGAGGAGAGAGAGAGAGAGAGAGGAAGAGAAAGGGGTGGGGACATTAAAGGATTTCAGTGAAAAGAAAATAGTCCAGTGCCTATTAACATCACTCTTTCCTTTTAGGAGAAAGTGTTGTATTAACGGAAAGAAACAACGAAAAAAGGTACCTGGCACACCTCTGGGCACATAGTCCATGATGGTGTTTGCTGGGTGAATGAGCGATTCCTAATAAAGTGACCATCCCAAATTGGCTCTGGATTCTTTTGGTTATGAATATCCACTTAATTTTTTTCTATTTTTCTTGGTTAACATTCCATATTTTTTTCTGTCCAAAAAAAAAAAAAAGGTAAAAGAAGGGCTAGAGGTGCAGTTCAGTGTCCGACAGAGTATGTGCTGTGCTTAACATGCATCAAGCCCGGGATCCATTCCCAGCACCAGGAGGGAAAAATTAGAAGAAAAAGAAAACCACCTTCCACTGTGTTCAGCTGGCTCAGGTGATCCCAGCTCAGTCAGCCTAATGGGAGGAATGGAAGTTCCTCCGGTGTTTTAATTCCCTTATCTTCTCTCCTGAGCAATAGGAAGACTCACTCATACAAGCCACCCCCAACTCTTTTCTTTCCATCTCAGTAAAGGGCGATTTGTCACCTGCTCCAGCCTCCAAGTCCTTCTTCTAAGTGGCAGAGCCTAAAGGATAGGAAAAGGGGGTCAGTGTTCAGGCCGTGGAAGTACCAAGTCTAAGAAACTATTTATTCAATTCTGTATCTGTCTTTAACATGTCTCCTAGCTCGAAGCTCCTGAATTTGGGGGGGGGGTCCATAAATTTTTCTCAGAAAGTGCTTCTCCACTAGTAAAATGGGAGTGGGGGTGCAGGGTTTGGATTCTGACCCTTCCCAGTATTGTCTTAGTTTGCCCCATGGTCTGTATATGGGGCTTTTAAAAAATAAAAAATTGGGATGGGGGCTGGAGATGCAGTGGCCTGACTTCTCTGGCAAGTGTCATAAGTCACGCGCAGGCCTTCCCTGGGGCGAGGCTCGCCTGTCTGATCTGGTTTGGCTCCTGCCCGCGGTCCGGACTGTCTGATGTAAGTTTGGTTCTCTCTTCCATCAGTGTCCGCGTGTCCCAGATTGATAAACCTTTAAAGAAATAAAGGTCGAATTCGTCCAAACCTCCTCCCACCCTCAACAACCATTATCGGCCCTAGGGCACCGCTGTCAGGCCAAATTTCCTGTGGCCCCGCCTGAATGATGAAACCCGTGATGGCCATTGCACTCAAGCTTTTCTGAAGATATCGGTTCCTGGTCCTGATGAACTCTTTGGGTCTTTTACACAAAGCGGAGACAAAGGGCTCTAGGACCTGGCGGACGCCCCAGGCTCGCAGCCGCTGCAGGGAAGGAGGCCGGGCCGCGCGGCGGTCGGTCCCCAGGGCCCGCGGGTGGGTCAGTGTGTCAGTCTGTTGTTCTCAGCCCCTGGCCCAGGCGCTAGGAGCCCGAGCCCTCTGACCAGCTAACCAGGGCTTCTCCTTGGAACAGTAGTGCAGTGGGAGCGGAGAGGCTCTGGGGCCAGTCTCGTTGGGAGGAGTGGGAAGAGGATCCCCCGGACCCGTCCTCTAGGGCTGCGGAGTAACAGGCCGACAGGCTGGTGGGACCGCGGGGAGGGGGAGCGCCGAGCCCAGAGTTGCTCAGTCTTTGGATTGCATCCCGATCTCTAGGCAAGGATAGCGTGGAGTACGTGCGCGAGAGCGGGTCGGGTTAACGTCTGCCCCCCGCGCCGCGGTTCCACGGGCATCCAGTCATGCGCCCAGTTGTACCTTTAGCTCTCAGGCCCCAGATGCCAGGGGTAACTGTTTTTCCTGCCCGCCGCCCCTCAAGTTACCCAGTCTCCCTCGAGCTAGGTCACAGGCTACCCCCTCCCCCCAGCAATGCGACCCTATAATAAACAAGCCTTTCCTTGATCCTCCCCTGCCGAGAGCGCCCTCAGGGACCTTGGCAGCTGCGGCCGCCGCGGATCCCTTCCAGAAAGGGGGCGTGGCCGCGGTTCGGGGTTCGGCCGGGAGCGTTCCGGGGCTCCAGGGGGCGGGGCCAAGCCTCTGTCACCGGGCAGGAGAGAACGTTGCGAACGTGCGCCCAGCGCCCATTGGCTGAGGTGGGCCACACTCCCGGGCCTGGATTGGGCCATGGAACGGAGGGGGCGTGGTCTCGCCGCTCTAGTCCTTATAGGCTGCTCTGCGCTGGTGCTAGGGATCGCAGCAGGCCAAGGGGGAGGTGCGAGCGGGTTGAAGGGACAGGTCTGGGCAGCGCTCGGTGGTTGGCACCAGTTCGCACACCCATTCAAGCGGCAGGACGCACTTGTCCCAGCAGTTCTCGCCAACCGCACTAGCTGGTGAGTGGCCCTTCTGCGTGTACCGTTTTCTGAGTGGGGCGGCCTCGGTGGTACTGGTTCTAGCGCTCGCAATCCGGTCCAGCCCTCAGACTGACGCCCCACGGTGTCCCTTTTGCCTTTCAGCGGCTTCTGTGCTCCGGTACTGAGCTCATCAGCAAACGTCCTGGCGTCTGACCTCACCATGCCTAGTCTTTGGGACCGTTTCTCGTCCTCCTCTTCTTCATCCTCCTCCAGAACTCCCACCCCAGATCGGCCGCCGCGCTCAGCCTGGGGGTCGGCGGCCAGAGAGGAGGGGCTAGATCGCTGCGCGAGCCTAGAGAGCTCGGACTGCGAGTCCCTGGACAGCAGCAACAGTGGCTTCGGGCCGGAGGAAGGTGAGCAGTGGGCGGGTGCTGAACAAGATTGGAGGGCCCGGAGAGGGGGAGGAAGCGCTGCTCTGGAAGAGGTCAAAACCATCTTGATTTCCTATCCCAACAGGACCGAGATTGCCCAGGGCGTGGGTATTGGAGTAGAGTATATAAGTGTGGGGCGGAAACTGATGTGCGAATTGGGCAGCAGCACTGCTTTCTTAGCAAAAAGGCACCTCCCCCGCCTGTATATCTCCCGTGGAAGCTGCTCTAACACCCCTCTTGGTGTGCTCTCCCTTCCAGATTCGGCATACCTGGACGGAGTGTCCCTGCCCGACTTCGAGCTGCTCAGCGACCCCGAGGATGAGCACCTGTGTGCCAACCTGATGCAGCTGCTGCAGGAGAGCCTGTCCCAGGCGCGACTGGGCTCGCGGCGCCCTGCCCGCCTGCTGATGCCCGGCCAGCTGGTGAGCCAGGTGGGCAAGGAACTACTGCGCCTGGCGTACAGCGAGCCGTGCGGCCTGCGGGGGGCGCTGCTGGACGTCTGCGTGGAGCAAGGCAAGAGCTGCCACAGCGTGGGCCAGCTGGCCCTCGACCCCACTCTAGTGCCCACCTTCCAGCTGACCCTCGTGCTGCGTCTGGACTCTCGCCTCTGGCCCAAGATCCAGGGGCTGTTCAGCTCTGCCAACTCTCCCTTCGTCCCTGGCTTCAGTCAGTCCCTGACACTGAGCACAGGCTTCAGAGTCATCAAGAAGAAGCTGTACAGCTCAGAGCAGCTCCTCATTGAGGAGTGTTGAACTTTGGCCCGGGTGGGGGCACGGTACCCCCCATGGCAGAGACAACGGAACTTTTAGGGTGGAGAGCAGCAGGCAGGGACTACAGGACTGTTGCCTGTGTTGGAAGACTGACAACAGCCCCCTGAGGAAGAAGATGGATGTGGGGACTGAACCGTTTCCTAGGAAGCTCATGGGGTCTTGCACAGGTGGCTCCCCAGTGGGGCACATGCCCCTCAGTACTGTAGCATGAAACAAAGGCTTAGGCGCCAACAAGGCTTCTGGCTGGATGTGTATGTAGCATGTACCTTATTATTTTTATTATTACTGACAGTTACAATAGCAGTGGTGTGACAGAGCCAGGAGGGCAGCTGGGCTGCACTGGCCTCTGAGGGTTGTGTGCTCATGGTAGTGACCAGGAGGGAGGGGGGAGGCCATGGAGGTGGTTTGTACTGTGGTCTAAAGGGACCAAGTGTGCTTGTTGTTTGTTTTGTATCTTTTGTTTTTCCTATCCAAGCTTCACTACTGACCTATTCCAGGCAGCTATCTTACAGACGCATGAATGTAAGAGTAGGAAGGGCAGGTGTTGGGATCACTTGAGATCTTTGACACTTCAAGAAAAAAATACACCTGGGAGCTGCGTCCACCCCATCCCCACTCCATTACAGGAGGGTTGAAATGTGAGGGGATGGGGCTGAGTTGGGGTGAGGGCTGGAATCCCTCCCCCCAGAGGAGTGCCATCTGGGTCTTCCATCTAGAACTGTTTACATGAAGATACTCACTGTTCATGAATACACTTGATGTTCAAGTATTAAGACCTATGCAATATTTTTTACTTTTCTAATAAACATGTTTGTTAAAACAATTAATTGAATCTCATCAGTGCCCTGAAATGGAAAGAAGGGGGATGGATTCTGATAAAAAGTAGATTTTGTCAGACTCTGGGGTACACCTCTGGCCTTTTCCAGGACTGCCTACCAGCCTGGTAACGAGTATGTGGACTGTCCTATCTGTGCCAAGAACTCTGGCTCCCTTGGCTCTGTGCTGGCTGAAGCTACCAGGGGAACGTGCTGGAAAGCACCCTAAGGTAAGCTGTGAGTCAGACCTCCCTGGAAGCCAGTCTCAGCAGGGAGAGTTCACCTGACTGCCTGGGTTAGAAGGTCCAGGCATGAAAGCCTCCTGAGTGTGAGGTCCCAAAGGACTAGAAGAGACTGTTTTTCTTTCCTGTGAAAAAAGTCTACTTGGTCTGCAGTCATGAAAATCACAATCTTGATATCTGGATTTATTAATTTTTTTGTGGGGGGGGGGCGGGTACCAGGGATTTAACCCAGGAATGCTCAACCACTGAGCCACATCTCCAGACCTTTTTATACTTTATTTCGAGATAGGGTCTTGGTAAGTTACTAAGGGCCTCGCTAATTTGCTGAGGCTGACTTTGAACTTGCAATCCTCCTGTCTCAGCCTCCCAAGTTGCTAGGATTATAGGCGTGAATCACCGTGCCTGGCTAATACCTGGATATTAAAAGGCCAAAAGAAGGAGTTTGAAAAGGCTCAATTCTTCACTAGACAAGGAACCTAGGGCACAGAGGGACATGACCAGCCTCTGAGAGGAAGTGTAGCCCAGACAGGTGCTGAATCCTTAACACACAACTGCAAAATTGATACCCTTCGTGACCTGGACTCATGCACTCTCTGGGCCCCTTTCTTATCAGAGAAATTGAGATTGGGCCAGCTGAAGGCTACAGCCCTTCCCACATCTCCCTCCCTCCCTCCCACACCAACTGGCCTTTGGAGAGTTGTTATCTTCTTTGTTTCTCTTCCTGGTCCCAGACAGGCCCTGTTTGCTCAAGACTGTAAAGCAGTAGTTCTGCCACTTGGCTGTGGAGTCAGATTGCTTGGGGCCCTGGTTAATACAGATCCCTTGGCCTGAAAGAAAAGCAGGGTGCCAGGAACCTACATTCTCATCGCAAATTCTGTGCAGCGTCCTGAACTTTGGAATGGTTTAGAAGACCCACACCTCTTTGGTAGAATTGCATGAGTTGTTTGCCAAATTGAATGAGCTTGGGTGATGAGAATAAAGAAGGTGCCCAGAACATGGTTTTAGGAAAGCCCTCACACCAGCGTTCTTAGAACATCCTCTTAATAGCTACCCTGTGAAGGGAGGGGCAGGGGTTTGTAATGTTCTACAGATTAGCAGAGGCCTAAGCCTTTGCAATGGCCATCTTTCTGGACAAGTGCTGACCTTGACCACTCAGCCTGTCAGGTTCAGGGCTGGGATTGAGACAGGTTGAGAGCACTTGGGTGGTGTCTGGGGGGCATTTTGTGCCAATGCTCCTGACCCTGTTTCCCTGGTCTCTAAAGAGGAGCGAGGAAGCCATGGTTTGCGGTCTCCCGAGAGTTGCTGGTGTTTGGAGGCGGTCTCCCGAGAGTATTGCTGGTGTTTGGAGGCAGGAGTTGGAAGGTTCAGTGACCCCTCTCCAAGCCATGAAGGCAGCTAAGTACACTCTGCTCTTTTCTGGAGATGTTCACACCGAGATAGGAGTAACTCTGGGATCCCCCAGAGAGCTCAACTAGGATGCTCTTCTGAAACTAAACTGGCTTTCCTCATCCTCACAAGGCCTGAAAGTTTCCTAAGAAGGACAGAAGGGTCCCTGAGTGAGGGCCTTGAAGCTTGGGTTTCACAGCAAGAGGAAGGAGCTTGCTGAGGCCTAAGCCAGATAGGCCTTAGGTCTCTCCTCTAGCATAGTGGCAGTGAGTTTTGGCCCCAGATGTTGGGCCTCTTAAAAGAAGATGAGGCAGGCTCCTTTATTGCTTTGCCTGAAAGCAAATACATTTTGTAAAGACTTACATAGAGCTGGGCCTGGTGGGGCATACCTGCAATCCCAGCAATCTGGGTGACTGAGGCAGGGAGATCATGAATTCAAAGCCAGCCTGGTTAATTTAGTGAGATGTTGTCTCAAAGTAAATAGTAAAAAGGACTGGCGATATAGCTCAGTGGCACAGGACCCCTGAGTTCAATTCCCTGTCTGTCTATCTCTCTGTCAATCACACACACACTCCTTACACAGAAAATCCAACTTAGGGAAACAATTTCAGAAATGATTCTATTTAGACTACATCCCCATCTCCTTAGGCTCAGAGAACACAAGATCTCCCCATCAGCCTTGAACTTTCAGGCTAAGGAGAGAGGAGGGAGGATAGAAACCACTTTTTTTTTTACCATGTCTATTGCCTAATTTAGAGGAAATTGGAAGGCTCAGGTCTTGGAGGGAGGTAGTATCCTTAGTGGCTTAGGTCACATGCATTAAAATTAGGAAATCTGAGTTGGAATCTTGGTTGCAAGATAACGTGGACGAGTCACTGTCCCCCTGTAAGGTTCAGTTTCCTCATCTGTAAATGGGACTCTAGTGAGCATGATATAAAGAAGAGCTAGCTAGGGTCCACCATGGGCAGAGGTCAGTGGATGGGCAGTGACCTAAGCAGTGCTGCTGGCTACACAGCAAGTGTTCTTTACTAGGAATCTACACCCTGCCTCGGCCGCAGCCGGCTTTCCCTCTGGTCTAACAACTTTTCAAAAGTCACCATCTTAGCAACAACCACGACCACACATGACCTGAATATGTTTTATTTTTTGTTTTTTTTCTGGTGCTAGAGACTGAACCCATGAGGTCATACATGCTAAGCACATGTTCTACCTCTGAAGCACAACCCCAGCCCAACCTTAATAAATTCTTATGAAAACATCGCTTTGGGGGAACATGCTCAGAGAGCCACATGTCTAAATTGTGTTTTTCTGAGTCTGGCACATATTAACTGTTGTGTATAAGGCTCCTTTCGTTACGCCTTGAGTTTCAGAAGGAAAAGCCAAGGCTCAGGTGGCTCAGGGAGTGGGCCTGCAGGGCAAGGCTGGGAAGCGTCATCTCCTACCTCCCAGGCTTCCCGCTTAACCCCCAAGCCTCCCGATCCCCCAACGCAGGTGCAGTCCTGCTTTTGCTATGGAGGTAGCCAAGTACTGCTGGGTCATGCAGCAGAAGGATGAGGAAACACGGATCACAGAGGTCAGGCCCAACGAACAGATCATTATGGGATGCTGTAATTGTCTAAAATGGAGTATCTTCGTGAAGGACTCACAAATTAGAAAGCAGATCATTAAACCCCAGATAAGTCCATACAAAGACCAGCTGAGAAATCTCCATCTCTGTCCCAACTGTGGGCAGCTTCCTGGAAACTTTTGGCAGCAGATGCAGCCTGTGGCCATGTAGTGCTGGTGGCTCTAAAGGAGAGGTTGGTGGAATCTTCCTTCTTTTTTTTTTTTTTTTCTTTTTTTCTCTTCTTTCTTTCAAACTGCATATAACTAAATGGGCCCATGGGGGCTGCAAGAGAAAGCTAAAACAGCCGGAACTCCTAAGAAACTGACATCGAAATGCTCTCTCTTGCCTGAGCACACGCACGTGAGTGCGCGCGCACAAACACATTTACAAGCAAAACTGTGGGAAATAAGGAAAAGAAAAACTGGGCACAAACTTGATTCTCCTTATCTCTCACTCCTTAAGAAAAAAATTTCCACAAATTTAGAGTGATTAAAAATATAAAAAATGGGGCTGCAGCAGTGGCTCAATGGTTTCGGCGCTTGCCTGGTGAGCACGAGGACCCGGGTTCAAACCCCAGCACCACGTACACAACTGAGTGTTGGAGCAACTAAGGCCATGTGAAAAACTAAATAAAGTTGTTTCTCTCTTTCTCTGTCTCTCTCACTGTCCCTCTCTCTTAAAAAAATTTTTAAAAAAATATAAAAAATGGCCAGGCACTGCACACACCTGTAATCCCAGCTACTTGGGAGACTGAGGCAGAAAGATTGCAAGTGGGAGGCCAGTTTCAGCAACTTAGTGAAACCCTGTCTCAAAATAAAATAAAAAGGACTGGGGAGGGGCTGGAACTGCGGCTCAGTGGCTACTGAGCTTGCCTGGCGTCCCCAAGAACATGGGTTTGAATCCCAGCAGCACGTTCACAATGAGGTGTCCGAGCAACGAAAGCCACATGAAAAACTGAATAAAAATTGATTCCTTCTCTCTCTCTCTTACTGTCCCTCTCTTCAAAAAAAAAAAAAAAAGTAGCTAAATCATAGGCAAGGCAAGTGGTCTGCTGTCAAAAAAATCAATCAATCAATCAAGGGAGAGAGGGATGGTGAGAGAGCGAGAGAAAGAGAGAATCAATTTTGTTTAGTTTTTCATGTGGCTTTTGTCACTCTGACATTTCATTGTGTATGTGGTGCTGGGGTTTGAACACTTGTCCTCACACGCACCAGGCAAGTGTCCCAGCCACAGCTCCAGCCCCGCCCCCTCTCTCTCTCTAAAAAAAAAGGCTAGACATCTAGGCATGGTACCACCACATGACCCAGATGACCCAGCTGTACCACTCCTTGGTATTTATCCTGAAGAATTAAAATCGTCATACTACAGTGATACACGCATACCTATGTTTCTAGCAGCACAATTCATAACAGCCAAATCATAGAACCAGTCTATCAACAGCTGAATGGACAAAGAAAATGTGGTATACATACAGAATGGAATTTTATTCAGCCATAAAGAAAAATGAAATTATATCATTTGTAGCAAAATGGATAGAACTAGAGACCATTATGTTAAGCAAAATAAGTCAAACTCAGGTTGTAAAGGGTCTTATGTTTTTTCTCATACACAGAAGCTAGAAAGGAAAAAAGAAAAGAAAGGTGGGGGCGGGGCTGGAGCCGTGACTCAGTGGTTATGGTGCTTGCCTGGCATGCGTGAGGATGCGGGTTTGAACCGCAGCACCACGTGCAACTAAGTGTCCGAGCAACCAAAGCCTCATGAAAAACTGAATAAAATTGATTCTCTTTCTCTCTCCCTCACTGTCCATTTCGCTAAAAAAAAAAAAAGAAAGAAAGAGAAATGTGGGGAGGGGGAGCAGATTGAATGAAAATCAAAGGGTAGAGGAAAGGTACCCAGGGGAGGCAGGCAGGGAGGGAGGGGGGAAGTGCTGGGGAGTGATATTGGCCCAATTATATCCTTATGTTGTGTATTGTGTGCATGCACGGATCTGTAACAATAAATCCCAACGGTATGTACTGCCATAATGCATCAATAAAAAATGGGAAAAAATAAAAATAAATATATAGGAAAAAAATAAACTCTATGTACATGCAGGAATTAATTCAAAGGGGATCGTTGGCCTAAATGGAACAGCTAATACAGGAGTAAATCTTTAAGACCCTGGATTAGGCAATGATTTCTTAGGAGACCAAAAGTACAAGTCATAAAAGAAAGGAGATTTAAAAGGCAACTGCTCAGGAGGCTGAGGCAGGAGGATTGCTTGGGCCCAGCAGTTCTGGGGTAGCCTTGCCAACAGAAGGAGACCCTGTTTCAAAACAACAATCACAAGTGTTGCTATGAACAGTGAGGAGGCCGGTCCCTTGGGACAGGCTTCACCAAACGGTAGGCTCAGGGCTGGGGAGGAAAAGAATCGTATTTACAGAGTGCTCTATAGCTTCCACTCTCTTACCATATCACCAGCTCCAGGAGGAAGGCTCGTTTTTCTTCCCATTTTACAGATGATGAAACCAAGAAAGGGCACCTCTGAACGACCTTGGTCCAGGGGTGGGGACACAAGTGGCTCTGTGTGATTTTGCCTTTGACCCTTGTTTCATCTTTGAACCCCGTGGGTGGGACGGATGATATCTAAGAGTGAGTCTTTGAGGCAGCTTGCCAGCTGTTGGTGGCTGCTACATTTCTTCAGTCCCATTGGGTCACCCTCCCCGGGGGCCAAGGCTGGGATGGGGGCGGGGAGGAAGAGCAGAGCCGCCTTGCAGGTCACTGGGTAAATGCTTGACTGCTTTCTGGGACCAGTCCAAGTCTGGAAGGAGGACATTAAGAAGAAATTTCCACCGCCCTTCCCCGCGAGAGGGATTTTCCACTGTGCCTGGGCAGACGTGCCTCTCTGTGTCCCCAGAGTGGGGCTCTGGCCAGCCACAGGGCTGTTGAGTAGCTCAGCCCACTTCTGGGAGGCGCGGAAGACTGATTCTGCCCTGCCCTAGGAAAGGGGCGAGTTTGCCAGGGGAGGCAGGATTGACCTAGAAAGAAAAAGAGAGGGAATCGTGGGCGACACAAGGATGGGTTAGAACAAAGTATTCATTCTAGAAGAATCCCAGAGCGGGACCGGCAGGGAAAGTTCCTGGCAGAGGGCTGGAGGGGCAAAGGAGCCGAGAGATTTGCGTGGGCAGACGCGCGTGCAGAACGCACGGAAGCGGAACCACGCGGAGCAGCTTTACAAAGGTTGCCATGAAAACGGGACAGTGCAGAGGCCGGGAGACCGCTGGACGCAGGAAAGCAAAAGGCGGCGAAGCAGACCGCGGAGCACAGAGGACGGCAGCGCTTGCAGGGGCTGGCGCCGTGGCCCGTGCACCAGCCCCTCCCGCTGCCAGGAGCGCCCTTCCCTCAGAGCGTCACCCGGTTGCTCCCGGGCCGTCGGGCGTAGCTGTATCAGGGTTCCCCGGGGAGACATTCCCGGGCCAGCCCTGCTAAGACAGCAACTCTGTGCGAATCTCTGTGGTCCATTTTCTCCAGAGCACCTGACTTAGCCCCTGTCTTTGTTTAGGAGTCGCCTCCCTCCCAGGGGGTGGTAGTGCCCTGAGAGAAGAGGCATTCAGAACCTGTTCTCCACCAAATTCCCAGGGACTGCCACACACAGCAGGCTTGGGGAACACTGTTGAGATTGACCATTTGCACTTTGCAGTGTCATGGTAAAAGAAAGCTTATCATATATATATATTTTTTCTTCTGAGAACTTACCATATGCTGGGAGCCAGACATTACCTCATTTATCCCTCTGAACAACTCTATGAGGGAGGTGCTACTTGTTTTATAGGTTAGGAAACTAAGGCCCAGAGAGGTTGGTTAAGTTGCTCAAGGACACACAGCAACAGAGTTTCAACCTACATGTTTAACCTCTAAGCTAGCACTGTGCGATAGAAATATAATATTAGCTGTATAAGCAATTTAAAAATTTCCAGTAGCCACATTAACATATAGAATCAGATGAAATTAACTTCAATAATATATTTATTTAATCACATATAGAAACTATTATCTCAACATGAATCAATATAAAAATATTGAGATATTTTACATTTTGTTTGACTAAGCCTTCAAAATCTGGTGCCTATTTTACATTTACAGCACTTGCTAAATTTTCACCGGAAAATTATCTGTATTTAGATCTCGTAAAATTTGTAACTGAAAAAGAAGGTTCACATATATCCAAGTTGTTCCAAACACACATAAACATTTCTCCAATAACTGAATTGAGCATCACTTTTTAAACCTTAATGTAAATGAATGAAAATTAAAATCAGTCATTGAGATTCTCAGCTGTACAAGTTACATTTCAAGCACTCCATAAGCCACACGTGCGTGTCAGCAATGTTGGTGGGACCACACGATTCTGGACTGTGCAGCCTCACCCGGCATGAGGCTGATGAGCGGGAGAGGGAGGCTGGCATCCAGGAACCCAGGGGGAGGGGTCTGGGCAGAGCAGGGACCACCTGTGGAGGGAAGGTGGGGGCACTGAGAGGGGCAGAGTCCCACCCACCAGCCTACTGTCTGGTCCCTCACACAGAGAGGTCTCCTGTGGGATTGCCCTGGGTCTGGCAGCCTGTGCCACTAAGGAAGTGACGGCTCTCAGACCACCGGGTAGAAGCAGTGTTGGCTGCTGTCAGTGCTTCAGCCGTCTCCAACACCAGCACGCAGGATGTGGACAGGCTCAGGCATGGTAGGTGGGGTGACCCCCCTCTTCCTTCCCATACCTGGCAGCTGCAGGGGGTGGGCAGGTGGGCAGCTGGGTTAAACAATTCTGGAGTCAGGTACAACAGGTTCCAGTCCCACCTGGGCCAATTCCTTGCTGTGTAACTGAAAAAATCAAGTCTGGGCTGGGGGTATAGCTTAGAGGTAGAGCACTTGCTTAGCATGTGTGAAGCCAAGCCAAAAAGTCAAGTCGCCCTCTGAGCCTCAATTGCTTCTTCTGGAAAAGGAAGATGAATAGGGGAATGTTTTGTCTATAGGGTACTACCTTAATCAATTGAACCATCAGTGAATAATAGTCTGCCCAGGTAAAGTCATTTTCCTATTAAAAACAGAAGTGGGATGTGTCAGATATCTGCTTAGAGAGAGTGAATTAATCCTAATAGCTGGGGGTTCCCTCCCAGGGTTCCCCTATTCCCTGCATGACACAACATAGAGGGAGGTGACATGGAGACCTGCCACTCCCACAGGCCCCAGGTGTCCAGGTGATCATGAGGTCAGAATGGATGAGAGCCATCTTCCAGAAGTGGGGAGCGTGACTCAAACTGAATCAGGATCAGGTGAGGTCATCCTGGTCCCTGGAGTTACTCAGAGTGACATTGGTAAACACCTGGCAGGAGTGATGGATGAATTGGGCTCCAGGAAAGTAGGTGTGGCTGGAAACCACCCAAGACAAGGAAACCGTTGGGGTTGAAACTCCTGGTGGGCAGTGCATGGCCGGAGAACGCAGGCAGGCGCTGAGAGTACACGTGGTCTGTGAGTTTTTGTCCTTCTCTCTCTCTCCCTCTCTTTTATTCTTTGGCACCAGGAATGGAACCCAGGGGAGCTTAACCACTGAGCCACATCCCCAGTCTGTTTTAGTTTTTATTGAGACAGGGTCTTACTAAGTTGTTTGGGCCTTGCTAAGTTGCTGTGGCTGACTTTGAACTTGCGATCCTCCTGCCTCAGCCTCCAGAGCTGCCACACCCGGCTTGCTCTGTGTGTTTTTGAAGGTGGGGCAGCTCCAACTGCCCTCTGAGTCAGCACTTGAACTGACACCAGGGATTGCACTTCAACTCCACAGCCCCCAACCCTTTGCTGTGCTAGATTCTCCCAGTGTGGGATCAGTGCAGTCCCAAGCAGCCCTCCAAATGTGTGAGCTCTTGTCTCCTTGTCCTGCCATCGCTTCTTCCCTTGTCCATTGCCCCTACAAGCACTGGTGTTCCTAGAAGTGGCACAAATCTCTCTTGTTCGCTGCTGTATCTCCAGGCTGTGTCTCAGATTCTGCCACACAGTGAGTGCTCAGGAGACACTTGTTGGGGTGATGGACTCAAGGCTGGGTGGGAGCGGAGAGTCATGTGCACCGGTAGTCTCAGTGCTCAGGAGGTTGAGGTAGCAAAATCTCTTGAACCCAGGAATCAGAGACCAGCCTGGGCAATACAGTGAGACCCTGTCTGAAGAAAATAAGTAAATAAAAAGACCTGACGGGCTCTGGTTATATTTCTAACTCTTGACTGGTTTCTATATCTATAAACTGGGAGATATAATTATAGTGAAGAAGCCCAAAGAACCAGGTCAGAAAAACAGGAGGCTGAGGCAGAAGGAGGGCAAGTTCAAGGTCAGCCTTGGCAACTTAGCCAGACCCTGAGACCCCGTTAAAAGGTCTAGGGATATAGCTTAGTGGTAAAGCACCCCTGGATCAAATCCCCAATGCTACAAGAAGACAGAAAAGTTGGGAGGATGAAGCGGCGAATTGATGCATAATACTTGAGATGCGGCTTGGTGGGAAGTCAATGAACCAAAGAGGAAACTGAGGCTCAAGGAAGCCAAGCTGGAAAGAGCACCCAGGGAGACCCACTGAGCACCCCATTGCCCTGCACCTCATACACAGGCCCTGGGGTCCTCTTCTGGGATCACACTCCCTCAGTTCCCTCAGTTCTCCTGGGAGTTTCCATCCACAGGCCTTTCCCTGTGCATGTTTTGATGAGGACAGCTTGACTCCCGGTGGGGATTGCTGAAGATGGTGGACATGGCTGTTGCCAGTGCAGGGGGCAGGGCTATAGTCAAAGAGTCAGAGGGGTGTGTGTGTGTGTGTGTGTGTGTGTGTGTGTGTGTGTTAACCACTGGACCTCACTGCACCTTCAGACAGAGGCAGTACAGCCCAATGGTGAGATGCCTGACCTTGGAGTCAGACTGGAGTTGGCCTCGGAGCAGCTCCTCCTAAACCCCAGTCTACTACCTGAAAAAGAGGGGGGCTGCGAGGATGTTGCATGTCAGCACTCGGCACAGGGCCCTGCTCACTAGAAACACTCAAGAGATCGTGTGTGTGTGTGTGTGTGTGTGTGTGTGTGTGTGTTGACTGTCAGTCCTATAAAGGACACTTGTTCTGGTCACTGGGTGCCACCCACAGCCCTGACCCTTAGTAGGTGCTCAGATGAGTGGATAAATGAGTAGAAGGAAGGCGAAGAGGAAGAGACGGTGCGGAGAAGACGAGGAAGAAGGGAGCAAGGGGATCCCAGCTTCTACCCCTATTATCTTCTCCCTTGTCCCAAAACCCCAGGGGGCTGCCCTCTCACTGAGGGTCCAGACAGGAGAACTGGTCTGAGATGGGAACACTGGAGCTAAGTCCTGGCTCTGCCACTCAACATTCTTCTCCATGAACGAGGATGATCATACCAACCCCTCGCTGAATTATAGGGAGGTCCAAAAATGCACATGAATACATTTGTACACTGAAGCCTTAGGGATTATTCCGTGAAGGGAGTGACAGGCAGCTAGGCTCTGGAAACAGGCTTCCTGCTTTCATATCTCTGCTCTGCTGCTTGTGGACATTTGGCAAGGCCCTTAACCTCCCTGGCCTCAGTTTCCTCCTCTTTAAGACAGGGATAATAATGATACCTATCTCATGAGTTGTTGAGAGGGATTAAACGAGAGAACACATTTTGAATCTGTGCAGGGCACATAGTAGGCATAGTAAACAATTTTCAGGATAACAAAGTGGGTCCTCCAGAAGGATTCTGTAATTTATTTCACCCAAAAGAACCTATAGGAGGTAAGGGCTTTCTTAGGGTCCCTCAAAATCACAGTTGCTGCTTACCGTAAACATGCTGCCTGGTCTGAGAGAGGGACCACACAGGGCAAAGGAGAACAGAATCCCAGTCCCGTGGAAACTCCCCTCTGCTCTGCATAGAGAAACAGGAAGCAACTGGTCCCCAGGACAGTGCATAACTCTGGCTAAACGTGGATGGCCTTCAGTGGCATAGCAGGTAACAGCCAGGCTGCAGCAGTGAGAAGGGCATCAAGGACCCTCCAGATCCACCAGGAGCTGGGGCTGAGGCAGATGGGCATCGGATGTGGTGAGGCCTGATGTGGCACCAGCAAGGAAGACATGGACTCTCTCCTAGGCAGGGAGCTTCACTTTCCACATGGATGGTTCTTTGCTAGGAGCTTAGCACCTGTAGCAAGAGGCATAAGGAGTCGGACATGGGAGCTGCAGTCAGCCTGCCAGGGCTCCGGTCCAGCCTCCACCTGTTTCAACTGTGTGACCTTATGAGTTAGCAGCTGGCTCCCATTCCTGCCCCCACCCCCGCCCCTCTCTAAAGAGAGATGGATAGAGAGAGAAAAGAGAAAGAGAAAATCAATTTTTATTTAGTTTTTCATCTGGTTTCCATTTCTCCAACACTTAGCTGTGTATGTGGTGCTGGGGTTTGAAGCCAGGTCCTTGTGCATGCCAGGCAAGTGCTTCAACTGCTGAGCTACAGCTCCAGCCCTCTCCATCTCTTTCTCTTCTTCTTCTTCTTTTTTTTTTTTAACATTTTTTAAAAGAAAGAGGGATGGGGGGACAGAGAGAAAGAGAGAGAGGATCAATTTCATTCAGTTTTTCATGTGACCTTTGTTGCTCCAACATTTGTGTGTGCTGGGGTTTGAACCTACCCCCTTACACATGCCAGGCAAGAGCTATAACCACCGAGCCACCGCTTCAGTCCCCCTTCCCATGTCTTTTGTTTCTCCTTCTCTTTTAGTCCACTGGTGCAGGGGCTGGAGTGGTGGCTCGGTGGTTATAGCACTTGCCTAGCTTGTGTGAGGATGCGGGTTTGAACCCAAGCACCACTTACACAACTAAGTGTCAGAGAAACAAAGGCCAGATGAAAAAAATAAATAAAATTGATTCAGTCCACTGGTGCAGGTGAGGCTGCAGGTATGAGGCCTGTGACCAAACCTGCCAATCAGCACCAAATTCCTTCTGCTCTGTACCTTTTCATCAGCTTGGTCCCATGTCCCCTACCAGTTCCACTGGAGTGGATCCTGGGGCCTGCATTGTAATTACCAAGAAGGGAATCTCCTTCTACTGAGCTAGAACTTGGGATGATGTGAATGTGCAGCTGCAGACCACTCAGCAAACCCAGGACAGTGAAGGCAAACGGAGAGATTTAGAGAAAGGAGTCTTTCTGATTGGGGGCTCCAGATCAGGCTATGCCTAGATTTTTCAGTTTAATGAGCCGCTAAGTTCCCTTTTAGCATAAGCCAGTTAGAGTCAGGCTTTGAGTCATTTGCATCAGACAGAATCTGAAATTCACATGGTTAACTTTTTTAACTTCTCTGAACTTTGGTTTCCTGATCTGCAAACATGGAATGACAATGACATTATTTTTTCAGGAGAAAGGAAGGGTTGTTTCTGATTATCAAAAGGGTTGACCAACTCAGCCCTGAAAGAAAGAAAAGAAAAAAAAAGGGTTGACCAGGGTCCAACCCTTAACATTACAACCTAACACATGCTAGGGGCTCGAAAAATATCACTTAAGTGCTCCCTAAGTGTTTGCTAATGACTAGAGGGCAAACCTGCCCCAGGAAGTGAACCACCAGGGCATCTGGGCAGAAGCCTCTTCTTGTGGCTCTGTGGAGTCCCTGGAAACCGGTGGGGGAACATTCTGTAGGGATCTCAACAACCTGCCTGACCCATGCAGACCACAGTTTGGCAGCAAGAAAGACTAGTGGATATCATGATTACATTCTGTTGTTTTTTTGTTTTTGTTTTTTTTTGATAGTACCAGGGATGAAACCCAGGACCTCACCCACGCTATATATGAGGTGTTTTTTTTTTTTTTTAAAGTGAGGGACAATGAGAGAGAGAGAGAGAGAGAGAGAGAGAAAGAGACAATTAATTTTATTTAATTTTTCATCTAGTGTTCATTGCTGCAATGCTTTGTTGTATAAGAGGTGCTGGCGTTCGAACCCGCATCCTCACCCATGCCAGGCAAGCGTGGTAACTAACCACTGAGCCACCACTCCAGCCCCTCTCAAATAATTTTTATTAGTATTCTATTTACTTACGGAAAGAAACCAGACATCACCAGCCCTTTTCATTTATTTATTTTTATTTTTGAGACAGGGTCTAGCTAGGTTGCTGAGGATGGTCTGGAATATGAGATCCTCCTGCCTCAGCCTCTGGAGTAGCTGGGATTATAGGCATGTGTCATGCCCAGCTGAGCCTCGGAGATCAGGCTCATTCTAATGCCAATTTTAGGGTCACTCTTCTGGTCCAGGCCTTCCCAAGGAGCACATCAGGGCTCATCTGCAACCAGACTGTTAAAACGGCTTCCAGAGGGAACCTCAACAAGTTTCCTGAGAACAGAAACAAGTGACACTCTACAAGTGACACTGTTTCCCTTCGTCCAGTGAAGTGTTGGGGGTGGCAAGGGGGTAAGGGGAGGGTGACTATATAGTCTTTAATCTGACAACGGGAACTTTGCCCAAAAGGCTGGCTTCTCCCTCTGATCTCTTGTAGCCAAAGCGCTGTCACCAGTTCCTGGCGGTTAACCCCTAGAGAGAGCCTGACGCAGTTTTGTTAGAGGAAACCACCCGTCTCACAGCCTGGCACGAACCCTTCCTTCCTGGCAGCCAGGGACGCCTGGGGGGTGGGGTGGGAACCGCACCTCCTACTTCCCCCAGATAATCGCCGACTCACGCCTGGGACTGGCGTTCACCTTGAGCTCTTCCCAAGTAGCTCCCTTGAGCCTCTGTCTTCATCTATACGAGGAGGGTAAAGGTGGCACCCACCTATTTCGGGGTTTTGTGTGTGTATTCTGAGACAAGGTGTCGCTAAGTTGCCCAGCAGGCCTTGAACTCCACGATCCATCCCGCTGGGATTACAGGTGCACCTCAGGGTGGTATTGAGGGAAGGGTGGGCGTGCTCACCCTAAGGACTGGCCCAAAATAACAGGTGTGAGCTCCTCCGCCACCCCTAGGACAGAGAGGGGGAGGCACTGATGCGCAAGGTCGCGCGACGCAGGGCTGGGATTCGAACCCCGGTGCAATGTGACTCCGAGCCCAGGCTCTTCCCGCCTCCAGGAGCTCGGCCGTCTTTCGCTACCGGGAGCCTCTCCTCCCGCCTCCTTAAAACTTGACTCCTCAGCCTCCTCGGTGGCCGCCTCGGCCCTCGGGAGCCTCCCGGCAGCGGCCCCGCCGAGCCAGCCTCCCCCGCGGCTGAGTCGCGGGGAAGAAAATCCGCCTCCTCCCGCCGCAGCCCGCAGCTCAGCGTCGCCCTGCGAGATGCCGCCCCCGGGCCCCAGGCCCCCGCTGGCTCTTGGACACAGTTTGGTCACAGCGTGGCTCTGAGAACCGCACCGCGTGCCAGCGGGCCTCGCAGCGCCGCGGGGACTCGCAGCACCCGCCGAGCCCTCAGCGGGGGACTAGCCCTCTGCTTTCGGTTGGTCCCTTCTGCGGGCGGAGGCGGGGTCTCAACCTCAGTGGCCAATGAGGAGGCTTGCAGCGTGCCCCTGGGTTGCCACGGCAACAGAGCTGCCGCTCGCGTCTTTCTCTGGGCGGAGCCTCCTCCTCCTGGGCCTGCGGCACTGTAGCAACCTTCTGTGGTCCCAGTTCCGTCTTAGGATGGGATGGAGGTCGGAGGTTTGTTCTAGTGGTTCCCCGACTAAAACCCAAATCCTTAACAAATGCCACCAGCGTAGAGGAGCCCCACCCTGCCCAAGATAGATGAGAGGGATGCCTAGAGAAGCGACTCTGAAGAGGGGGCTTCCGTTAGAAGGGACGAAGAAACCCATGGCCCTGAAAGGGCAGGCATAGTAAGACTGAGTGGGGTATTTGCTTAGCAAACAGATCGGGGCTTCCTGGCCAAGACCCACCCAAGGCAGGGTGGGGAGCAAGATGAGCTGAACTATGGGCCTTACACTGTCCTCAGCCCTGGACAGGAAGAGCGAACCAAGGGTCACCAAGGCCATTCCCTTGCCTCTGGGCAGCTTGCACTAAGTCTCAGGTATAGTCATGTCCGGTGTTGGGTATTCATTAACCTCAAACTCTTCCCAGGAAAGAGGAAGGTGACCAGGTTCATTGTTCCCATTTCACAGACAAGGAAACTGATACTGCCTGATAAAATAGCTTGCCCTTGGACCCTGGGGCCTGGAAGTAGGCCCAAGCAGGACTCTTAAGGCCCTTAATTCCCTGGTGTGGTGGCTTGTCCAGGAAACCACTGTGCTGTGATTCTGATGTTTCCACCCTTGCTGATGGTACAGTGATGCCAAGACCAACTGCATCCCATGTTTAATGAAGGTGAACTGGGGCAGGGAACCCTGCCCCTGCCTCATCCTGGGGCCTAAGAACGTGGCATCTGCTTTCTTTATTCCACTGGAAATTCCTGTCCTGGGAGGCTGAGGGCCCCAGGGAGAGGTGGCCATTTTCCCCAAGCCACTGAGTCTTGGACACAGGTCTGTTGTAGCTGGGATGACCATGAAAGACTGGTGGGCACATCCGTGGGTCTCCCTGACTCAGTTGTGAGCTTCTGGAAGGCAGGACCTCCTTCACTCTGTCTCCCAGGGAAGGGCCTGGCACATGGGGAGCTCAGAGGAACTTTTTGTCTGCCAGGCCTCTTTGCCCAATTCCACAATGAGAGTAGAGGAAGGAATCTGGTTAGTAAGTTGTGAGTTCCATAGCAGCAGCTGACCGGCCACCCTTGGGCAACACTGTGTGTGTGTGTGGCTGGGGGATCCAAGGTACATTGGAGTCATCCACTTCCCCTGGCACAGGAGAGCTGAGTGCAGAGGGGGCTCGGTCTGGAGGGTCATAAATAGGAACAGGAAGCCAAGCCCAGCCCAGCCCTGACTGCTAACTGCCCTGAAGCTGTTCCAGAACTCAGAGAAGGCTACATCTCCAAGCAGGTTGTCCCCTGCTCAGCCACTCCACGCTTCTGCTCCACGCTGCTTACCCTCTCCTCTGGGAAGTGGCTTCTCTTCCCTTCCCTGATTCAGTCCCTCTTGCCCACTCTTGGGAGCTGGCCTCCCTTTCTTTCCCTTTGGCGACATCACTTAGCCAGCATTTCTCAAACCACCCTTCTGATTTCTGCCCTAGCCTTGTGCTGCCTCGTGCATTAGTTATTCAATACATATTTTCTTTAAAACAATGTTATCGTTGTTTAAACATAGCTTTCTTCTAAGCACTAACGCTGGAAAAACCCTTAATTTCCTGTGTTATATTTTTTCCCAATATGCATTAAAATTTAATTTAAATATTTGTTCTTATATCACTTTAATCTTGTGCACTGACACATTGGAAATTATCTTATACAATGGTTCAGCCAGGAGAGCAGGCTAGTACCATTTACTAATAATAATAAGAATACTTGGGCTGTAGCCTAGTGGCAGAGTGCCTGCCTAGCATGCGTGAGGCCTTGGGTTCAATCCCCAGCACTACAATCAATCAATAACAGCCTCACGCAAGTATGGTTTTATGCTATTTCCACGCATTTTTTTTTTATTTTAATTTTAATTTTTGAACAACCATACAAATTTTTAACAAAGTAATATAAAATGTGTATAGTTTCTGGGTACTAGATTTACCCCCAGGAGTGCCCCCGCAATTTCCCACCCATATCCCTCCCTTCCCTTACCCACAATATCTCTAAAAAAGTATTAGGCTGCATTTCCACACATTCTTGGTCTCCTTTCATCCTCTCAGTTCCTGCACTATGAACATCATTGGTCTCATTTTATAGATGAGGAAATTGGAACTGAAAAGGTAGTCATGTCTTGCCTAGGGTCACACAGTGAATCAGGACCTTAATCCTAATTCAAGGTGTTGGTGGCTCCTGACCGCAAAGGGAAGGAGGTAAGCAGCATTTCCTTACTTCCCACGAGAACCACAGGATGGAAAACCCACAGCATAGGGAGTTTGGATTAGACATGAGGAAGGACTTCCTGGCAAGAACTGTTTAGACATCAGAATGAGTGTCTGAGGAAGGGTGTGGAATGTTCAGCTTCCGAAGTCCTCAAAACAAGATAAAGGCTTGCCTAGCTGGGATCATTTCAGTGCGCCTGAAGGCAGGGGCATGGACTGAATGACCTCTGAGGCTTCCTCTAGCTCTAAAGATTAGTGCACCCTGTCATCCAGGTGGCCATCCTTGCCATTTTCCCAAAGCACCTCGTAAGCAAGGAAAGGCTTCTGCATGCTCCGACTGAAAGGAATGGGGTAATCTTGTCTCGGCCCCCGGCTCTGGGAGGTTGTGGCAGGCATCAGCTACAGATGCAGAGGGCTGGGGAAGCGGGCAGAAGCAATTCAGGAGCAGGAGCGGACAGACCCTCACCACTGCTTGCAGCTCAGCACCCCTTCCCCCACCAGGGTGCCAAGGCTGGAGTTCCAAGACCTTGCTCCCTGGAGCATCTGCATTTCTTTCCCAAACTCCAAGGAATTCTCTTTAAAACTTCCTGAGCTGAGATGGGCATGATGGGGCACACTTATAATCCCAGAGGCTCAGGAGGCTGAGGCAGGAGGATCACAAGTTCAAAGCCAACCTCAGCAAATTGGTGAGGTCCTAAGCAACTTAGCAAAACCCTGTCTCAAAAAAAAAAAAAAAAAAAAAGGCATGATGGTGACATTGGTTAAGACCCTGGGTTCAATCCCCGGTACAAAAAAAAATTAATTTTTTTTTCTCGCTGAGCTGAGAAGGTTAACACATTCGTAAATTGTTGGGTTTCTGGGGGATGGGGTTCTCATTTTTTTTTCTTTAAAGTCAAAGTGTTTATTTTTCAAAATAGAGAATTAACTCCTTTTTTGAGTATACAGAGATATATTTCATTTGTTCAAAAAACTAAAAATAATAGGGCTGGGGATGGAGCACTTGTCTATCATGATTGAGGCACCAGGTTTGGTTTTTTTTTTAAAGAGAGAGAATTAATTTTATTTAGTTTTTCATGTGGCTGTCGTTGCTCCAACACCTCATTGGCTACGTGGCGCTGGCAAGTGCCATAACTGCTGAGCCATCTCTCCAACCCCGAGGCCCCAGGTTTGATCCCTAGCACTGCAAAACAAAATCAAATAATAAAAAGTGGGTAAAATGAAAGTAAAATTTCTATTGTCTAGAAATCAGTGTTGCTTTGGGAGGACATTCTCAATTTTTTTTTTTTTTGGTAATAGAATATACATAGCATAAAATTTGTCATCGTAGTCATTTTTATGTGTACAAATTCTGTCTTTATAAAGTCCTCATAAATAGTGCACCTTTGAATTCCCACATAGGCCAGTGGGGAAAATGTTTTGCGGGAAGGGCTCTTGTGACACTGTTTAAACTGAAACACAGTAGCTAGTGCTATGTGGGGTGGTAAGTTTAGCCTTGCTGAAATATAAAAATGGTCACAGGAGGCTGAGGCAGGAGGAGCCCAGGTTCAAGGCCAGCCTGGGCAATTTAGCAAGACTGTTTCAAAATACTTTTTAAAAAGGAGGGTGGGGTGGGGACTGGAGAGGTGGCTCAGTGGTATAGCACTTGCCTGGCATGCACGAGGACCTGGATTTGAACCCCAGCACCACATACACAAATAAATCAAGGAAAACCAAAAACCAGATGGAAAAATGAAACTGAAAAAAAAAAAAAAAAGAATTGTTAAGGACAAGAATAGCAGGGTTTGGGTGTAGAAGGGAATCTAGGCTCAACAAGGCTGAGCTTCTCCCAGACCATCTTTAGCAGAGGAGGGAACTGGTGGCCACCTCGAGGGAGAGTCAGGCCCTTGGCAGGAAGGCGGGAGCTGCTAACCTCTTCCATCAGCTTGGCCAGGCAGGGCTTCCTTCCTCCAGCCCTGCAAAGGGTAGGAAGGGCAAGGAGAGCCACCAGGTCCCCAGCAATGATTCCAGAGGGCAGGATTTGCAGTTATGAAGCCATAAACATCCAGTTAGCTGAGGTCATGTGCTGGTTTCAAGCATCTTGAAACCTACAAGGAACTGGGCAGGGCCACACTGTTGCCCCTATGTGTTAACTGTCCCCTTCCTCTCCAAACCAGGCGTGATTGCTGTCTCAATGACATCCCACCACATTTATTCGCCCCTCACTCAGCCCTCATCACACGTTAATGGTTGTGCCTCCATGCCACCAAGTGAGCTGTAAGGTCTTTGAGAGCAGCTAACTGGGTCTTATGAGTCTTCTTGTCTCCCTGTTGTCCTCTGTTCAGTGCCCTCCACAGAGTCAATGTTTAGGCAATGTCCGTCAGTAGGGTTTGCAGGAGGGATCCTGTCAATATGAGCTGTGGGCATTCTGGAGGACGAAGTTTCGAGGCCTTCCCAGGGAGGAGGTGAGAAATACAAAGGGTGGTGGAGGTAGCATAGGGTTCAGCCAACAGAAGGAAGGCAGCTGGAGGGGAGCCAAGATAGGAGGACCTGGGGCCGAGGGATGGGGTTGAGCCCCAGAAGTCTCTCAAGGGGTGACTCCCAGGTTCACATGCCCTGGCAGGCTTGTCCCACTATCTACCAGGAGGCAGGGCTAGTTGGAGGGGCTCAGGTTACAATCAGGAGCCACATTTGGCCAGGCTCTGGGCTGGCACCTCTTCCCAGGAGCTGATGACTTTTGAGGAATCTGGCTGGCCATGGGAATGACGATGTGTGTGATGTCTTCAGCTGTTGATTAAATGTGCGCCTAACACCCTGGGAAGAACACGCTCTTCCTCACAGCGTGTCCCCACTCCTGTTTTCGTGTTTATGGGCATCAGGTGGTTTGCAGAGGGCCCCACACCCAGACGTGCGCACCCTGTGAGGTCAGCTGAGAAAACAACAGCCGCTGCCACCTGCTGTCCCTCTTCCTGGGAGCAGCATGCTCTGGGCCACCTTTACCCCAGGCACCGCTCCTCCTCCCACCCCCACGTGGCCCCGCAGCTCCCCCCCTTCTCTTTTGTCCCTACTCCAGCCTCTCACTTGCTCAAACTGTTGTTTATCAACACAGACCAGAGCATTCTGCTGCCAGCAGAAACACACATGGCCATGGCGCTGCCATCCCACGCCCTGCCGTCAACACTCCCACGCGCTGTTTGCCGCTGTCAAAGTGTTGCTCTCACACACGTCTCAGCCCGTCCTTTCCAAGACAGCTGTCCCTGCTGCTGGGGCTGGGGCCTCCTCTCCATCACACATGTCCTCTGTGGGTCTTGCAGATGCACACGCGAGCTCCTGGCAGAGGCACACACTTGCGGACCAGGCTAGTGCACTCCCTTCCTTCTGACCTGGGCTACTGCGTGGCCCTGGCAATCAACTCAACCTCTGGGCGTCAGATGTCTCCGTGCAGAACAGGGATGATAGTTACCTTGAGGAGGTAGCTACACGCTGCCTCCCGCAGCAGGGCTTCATAGTGACTAGGAGGGCTTTTCCCACAGGGGCCCAGGCAAAGGTGAGAGAGCAGGCACCCCACCCCGCGAGGGCTCAGTCACAGGGGCTCTGATGGCAGCGATGGGCACCAGGGTGTCTGCTCTGGAATCTGGCCATAGTTTTCCTGTCCCTCACCTGGCTGTCCCCTTTGCCTCACATTCACAGCTGGAGCCAGGCACATCACTGGCAGGGTTCCCAGGTCAGAGCAATGGGTATAACAACTACCAGGCCTGCTGTGAAGGGCCCAGGGGAGACGTTACCATGGTGTTTTGGAAATCTGTCGATCCTGGCCACACCTGCAGCTGTGGAAGAAAAGCCATAGCTGAACTCAGGCGTGTTTAGCCACTTCCCAGCTTCCCTTGACTGCTGGGTCAGTGGCTCAGTGAGTGTTTCCGGACTGACCGGGTTGTGGAGCCACAACCCCACCAAGGGGCCACTGTGCCTATGACTGCCACACTCGGGAGCATGGCCAAGCTGTCTACTTGGCCTTGTGACCACCTTGACCCTCAGGCACAGATGTCCTTCCCACCAAGACCCCTCTGCCATGGAGAAGGCCTGACCTGGTTTCCCCTCGCAGGACAAAGTTCCTCCCCATCGTCCCAGTCCCCTTCCAGGACCTTGTCGAGTAGGAGCCCTTTCTATGTCATCTCTTCAACTTTTCTTCTCCTTGGCCTGCGAAACAGCGCTGGTCTTTTCTGTTCTGGGAAACAGAGAGGCAATTACTACTGGGATGGAAAAACAGCTGAGATCTGAAGACTGAGAAAAGTCTGGTCTGAGCACCGGCCATTCCCTTGAGCTCCCCAGACTGTAGAAGCTACTTCTTAATTCTTTTTTTTTTTTTCTTTAGAAAGAGAGGACAGTGAGAGAGAGAGAGAGAAGAGAGAGAAAGAATCAACTTCATTTAGTTTTCCATGTGGCTTTTTTTGCTCTGACACTTCGTTGTGTACGTGGGGCTGGGGTTTGAACCTGTGTCCTTGCGCATCACAGCAAGCGCTGTGAATGCTGAGCCACCATGCCAGTCCCTACTTCCTAATTTTTTTTTTTTAAAGAGAGAAAGACAGTGAGAGAGAGAGAGAGAGAGAACCAATAATCAATTTTATTGAGTGTTTCACATGGCTTTCGTTGCTCTGACACTTAGTTGTGTACGTGGGTGCTGGGGTTGAACCCGTGTATTTGTGCATGCCAGGCAAGCGCTGTAACCACTGAGCCACCGCTCCAGCCCCCTTACTTCCTAATTCTTGATGGAACTTTGTGAAATTGCAGGAAGATCTTGGCCCAGTCTGTGCTGAGATTTGTGGTTTCTTCCTTTCCCATCATAGAAGGATTTCTAAGCCCTGGCCACCACTGGAAGGCCCCTGAACCTATCTGTTGGCTCAAGGAAACCATGGTAAATTGACTGCCCCTCACCTTTGGACTCTTGACCAAGAGTACTCATGCAGACCCACCTAATTTTCAAAATTTAAGCTGGGCACAGTGGTACACACCTGTAACCCCAGCAACTCAGGAGGATTAGACAGGAGGATTGGGAGTTCAAAGCCAGCCTCATCAACTTAGTGAGGCCTTAAGCTACTTAGTAAGACTCAAAATAAAAACTAAAGGGCTGGAGCGGTGGCTCAGCGGTTTCGGCGCCTGCCTGGCAAGCACGAGGACCCGGGTTCAAACCCCAGCACCACGTACACAACTGAGTGTTGGAGCAACTAAGGCCATGTGAAAAACTAAATAAAGTTGTTTCTCTCTTTCTCTCTCTCACTGTCCCTCTCTCTTTAAAAATAAAATAAAATAAAAAAAAACCAAAAACTAAAATGACTAGGGATGTTGCTCAGTGGTTAAGTGCCCCTGGGTTCAATCTCTGGTTCAAAAAAAAATAAAAATAAAAATTTATAAAATAAGACAATAAGCTGTCAAGTAAAATAAGCTTTATATTTTACATTCCCAAATACATCTTCAGAATGACCTGTAAAGCCAGGTTTGAATCTGGAATTCTGAGACTCTTCAGAGACCCTCTGTGGGACTTGGTGTGAGGGTTGGAGGACTGGCTGTGTGACAGGTACAAGGGTGTCTCTGGGGCAGTTGACTGATTAGATTTCAATCTGACCGTCCCTTTATGCTTTTTATTTATTTAAGACCAAAAGAACTAGTAGGTAGTAAGGTACAGTGCTGAAACCTGCATTTAAGGGCTGGAGCAGTGGTTTAGTGGTTGGAGGACTCCCTGGCATGCACAAGGACCCAGGTTCAAACTCCAACACCACGTACACAACTGAGTGTGGGAGAAACAACGGCCAGATAAAAAAATAAATAAAATAGATAAAATTGATTCTCTCTAAACACACACACACACACACACACACACACACACACACACACATGCAAACACACGCAAACCCTGTATTTAAATCCCTGGGCAAGTCAGTTCAGTTCTTTGAGGAGTAAGTAAGTGATACCTCCCTGATAAAGTTATTACCAAACAGATGATCCACATAAAGCCCTCTGCGTGGTCCTGGAGCACAGTAATTGCTCAGCAAGTTGTGATCAGTGATCGCTACTGTAAATCCTTCACACACAGGCAATGACAGCATCAGAGCAGGAAGCTGCCTACCCCACACATGGCGCGTGGCTAAGCAGAAGCAGATTCAGAAGTAGCTCTTCAACCTTCCCACAGTCTTGGGGAAATTTCTGCACCACAGAAAAGATTTAAAAAGGTGGCAAAACAAGGTGAATGCACTTAATGTCACTAAACCATACACTTTAAAAATGGCACACATCTGTAATTCCAGAGATTTGGGAGGCGGAGACAGGAGGATCACAAGTGTGAGGCCAACCTCAACAATTTAGTGAGACCCTGTGTCAAAATAAAAAAGCCTGGGGAGATAGTCTAGTGGTAGAGTATGCCTGGGTTCAATCCCCGAAGGCAAAAGAAGGAAAAGGTTGAAATAGTATATTTTATATTGTGTATTTTTTGCCACCATATTAGTTTTCTAAGGTTGTCGTAACAAATAACTGCCAAGCTGGCTGGCTTAAAAATTAGTAGAAATTTATTGTCTCTTGGACTTCTGTTGCCTGCAAGTAAAGGTCAAGGTGTTAGCAATAGTGGTTCCTTCCAAGGGCCGAGAGTGAACCTATGCCTTCTGCCTATCTCTGGTGGTTTGTGGCCATCTCTGGCATTATTTGGCTTTATTGAAGCATCACCCAGATCTCTGCCTTTTTTTCTGCTTGGGGTTTTCCCTGTGTTTGTTTTCTCCCTCTCTATCCAGATTTCCCCCTTTTATAAGGACAGCAGTCATATTAGGTCTTAAGATGTACATTACATTACATCTGCAATAACCCTGTTTCCAAATGTCACATCTTAGGGTACTCAGGATTGGGAATTCAATATATGAGGTTTTGTGGGGGACAAAATTCAACTCACAATGACCCCAATTTAAAAAATGTGGCTGCCTTGTACTAACTATCAGATTATAGGCAAGAGAGAAAAATGCTGTGATGTTCTAGGGTTTTACTCGAGGTAGGTCTTCAAAATGTTTTCTTCTTTTCCTCTACCTATTCTTTTTCTTTGGATCCAACCGAAGGACTTGCACGTGCTAAGCAAGCACTCTACCTTACTGAGCCACATCCCCAGGGTTTTTCATTTTCTTTTGAGACAGGGTCTCTGAAGATCCTCCTGCGTTGGCACACCGCAGGCCCCGCACTGTTTCTTCCTTCCTTTCCCTTCCCTTCTTTTCTTCCCTCCTTCTCTTTCTTTCTCCTTTCTTTTGCTTGCTTGCTTTCAGTTCCGGGGACTGAACCCAGCAGTGCTTAAACACTGAGCAACATCCCAGCCCTTTTTATTTTTTTATTTTGAGACAGAGTCTTGCTAAGTTGCTTAGGGCCTTGCTAAGTTGCTGAGGCTGGTCTTGAACTTACCATCCTCCTGCCTCAACACCCTCACCCCCAGTCGTTGGGATTACAGGCATGTGCCCAGCCAGACCCCACACTGTTTCTTTTCTTTCTTTTTTTTTCTTTTTCAACTTTATTTATTCATTTGCTTGTTGCTTCTCTGACACGTAGCTGTATATGTCATGCTGGGGTTTGAACTCAGGTCTTCACACATTCCCCGGGCAAGTGCTCTAACTGCTGCGCCACTGCTCCAGCCCCCCAACTGTTTCTTGACTTGTGTGAAGTCTGATGCCAAGCAGCTGAAGTGGCTGGAATCTCTCAGTTTCTAAGATGAGTCCTCTCCAGGTCATGATCTAAGAGGATTTTTAATAGTTAGCATTGTTTACAGACTAGAAATTAATAAACTCTCAGAGTGATTCTCTGGTTGATTCAACTCTGCCGTCTCGTGTTTCTATTATTTCTCATGTTCTTAAAGCAGGGAGGAGCGTCAGCTAGACCGAATCCCATATTGTCTGGTCTTCCGCCTGAATAGCTTATTTTTCTTTATTTTTATGGTGCTGGGGATGGAACCCTGGTTTCATGCAAGCTGGGCAGTACACTACCTGGAACCACATCCCCAGCCCAAGTAACTCATTTTAAGTGTTCCACCCCCGCCCCTGTGTATTATTGGGAAAGTTTGCAAACGTACAGGAAACTTGCAAGAATGTCATTATGACACTCAGATGCCTTCTGCCTAGGCTCATGGATTGCTGACTGACTTTCTACCACATTCACTTACCTGATTCACATTCTCTCTCCTTTTCCTGGCAGTGCTGAGGATGGAATCCGGCACGCTAACCAGTCTGACTTTTTTTTTTTTTTTTAAAGAGAGAGGGACAGTGAGAGAGACAGAGAGAACCAATCTTTCATTTAACTTTTCATATGGCTTTCGTTGCCCAGGCACTGTTGCATACGTGGCACTGGGGTAAGAACCCGTGTCCTTGTGCATGCCCGGTAAGAGCTGTAACCACTGAGCCACTGCTCCAGCCCCTGATTTTTTTTTTTTTTTTAATTCTAATCTAATGAATTCTAAGTCCTTGAGGCTTGGAGTCTTGAAAGTCTTATCTCTGTTAATGGGAAATTTTGGAGTTCTCAAAAATGTAACCTAGTATCTAAAACTTCCAAGCCACACTGCATTGAGGGTTTCTCTTCCTTTGTCTCCTTCCATTTGTAGTCTTAGATTTTATTTATTTATTTTTGTGGTACTGTGGGTCAGCCCAGGGCCTCTTGCCCTCGGCAAGCACTCTGTTTTGTTTTGGTGCCATGTACTGAACCCAGCAGCACTTAACCACCGATCCACGTCCCCAGTCCTTTAAATTTTTTTATTTTGAGACAGGGTCTCGCTAAATTGCTGAGGCTGGCTTTGAACTTTGCAATCCTCCTGCCTCAGCCTCTCCAGGGGCTGGGATTACAGGTATGAGCTGCCACATCCCCAGCAACACTGTACCTTTAAACTACTTCCCCCACCCTGTTTTTGTACTTTTGCAGCTAAAACCCAGGACCTAAGCTGTTTTCAATGCACGCTTGGGGTGGGGTGCCCCTGGAATTCCTTTTATTCTGAGACAATGGCCTTTGAGAAGTACCTGCAGGAAGACCTGTTGAGACTGGCCTGGGACCTCCTAGACTTGTCTGAGACCTCTCAGCCACAGTGGAGCTGGGAGGGGGGAGCTTGCCCTTGACCGAGTGGGGACTCCCAGGCTGAGAACCGCCCCCTCCAAAGCTGGCTGAATTCCGGTCTGGTGTGGCGGTGCGACCACTGTCGTGGGCTCTTTGTGGAGAGTTGCAGCCAGAGGCGTCACCGTACAGAAAGTTGTCCCAGCTTCCAGAAAGCCTGATGCAAACCAACACAGAGGGAAGAGAGGAAATCTGTGGCTCGCAATAAATCTTAGGGTCTTAAAAACGTTTCATAACTAGGAACAGCATTAATTAGTACAATTAAACAATTAAGAAAGAGGGGGAGGATGCAGCCATTCCCCCGAGGAGGCCTTCCTCCTCCAGCCCCAGCTTGGCTGCAAGTTCAGCCAATGTATTTCTGGTTGGGACTGGAGCCAGGGGTCAGATAAAGTTCTAGCGTATTTTGCAGCAGGCCTGACACTTTGCCCAGTGCTCTGGGCCTGTGACAGCTGCCAGGAGAGTGTGTTGGGAAAACTAGTCCAGAAGGAGCTGGTTTAGATGGTTTGAGGGAGCAGCCAGTCCGCTAGCCAGAGCTCAAGCAATGCGCAGTTCCGCAAAAACATCAAACCAGTGTGCTTCCCTAGGCCTTGGAAGGCCTGCCCTCCATCCTCAGGAAGCCCCCAGCAGCCTCCATGCTACTCCCTCAGCACTCCACTCCCACATCCATACGTTTATTTACATTTAATAAGACAAGTAAAGATGTAATACAACCAAACGCGCTACGTGCATTATCTGATTTAAGCCTCACAATAGCGTGATGGAGTACCTGCTATTATCCAAGCCGCACGAAAAGCAGCCAACACACACAGAGAGCAGACGTAATCACCATGTATCAGGACGCTTCTGAACACTTTCCTTTACAAACAAACCTACCGGGGAAACTGAGGCACAGAGGAGCAAAGCAAGTTGTCCAGGGTCATGCAGTTGGTAGGTGTGGATTTGAAACCACCAGAAACTGGGTGACTCCAGAACGGTGCGTCTGCCCATCTTTTGCTTTTCCAAACGTGGGAAACGGTCTGAGAGGCAGGGAGGAGAAGGCAGGCTGAGGTGGACTGCTTAAAACAAGGGCAAAGGTTTGCACTCTTTTCTGCTTCCTGACCAGCATAATAACAGGCACCCTTGGGAACAGAAGTGCAGACATCTGACCCTGAGCCCTCTGCCGCTCTTCCTTCCTCTGCCCTGGCCCAGTTGGTCTGAAGTATATTGTTCCAGGTCTCACGGGAGCTGCTGGGAGACAGACAGTGGGCAAGTGGGCAAGAGGGCTCTGGCTCACAGTCAAATTGCACCTGACCCTTCCGTCCTCCTAGGCCTCACACAGGCAGTGGAAAACTCCCCTGAGTGCCTCCCATAGTCCACGCTGTTTCCCTAACTTGAGGTGAGCCAGCTAGACCCAGCCTTGCACAGGCCAGGCTTCCTGTCACGTTTTGGCTCTGCTGATAGTCCAAGGCTACCTGCAGCAATGTCACCTAGCAGGTAGAGATAGGTTGCCTGGTGTGCACTCTGCTTTCGCCTGCACCAGGTGGACACACTTGGGCACCAGCCTGCTCACTCTAACGTGCTGGTGGCCTCCCCACTGGACGCTAGGCAAGAGCATCAGGCCCTGCCCCAGAGCGCCCAGCCGCATGCTCAGAAGCGGCTCCCTGGCCTAGGGCAGGGGTAGAGACAACCTCTGGAGGAGACAGTCTTTTTTTTTTTTTAATTTTATTGAGGAGCTGTGTTGTTGTACAATCATAAATGCATACGTAGTAACAATATATGTGCTTGATCCTAATCTAGAATCACCCACATCACCCACACCTGTCTTACTCTTCTATATTACCCCATAACAGATAAATAGCGCTCTCGCTCTCTCTCTCTCTCTCTCTCTATATATATATATAATTGTGAATTTTTCAGAATTAAATGATTGCATTAGTCCTAGTACTATTAGGCTGGAGGGTTAAGAGTATGCTACATTGTTGATTCCCCCTAGATCCCTCCCTACGCCCCCCCAGGAGACAGTCTTTAAGTAAGATTCATGTGAGCAATAAGCCACGGAAATGTCTGTATCCTACTAAAGGGTAATTAGCCTTTTTCCTTTTCTTTCTCTTAGGTTTTACTTTTATTTTGCTGTTGTGCTGGGGATGGACCCAGGGCCTGGAGCATGCTTGTCCCGCACCCTGCCATTCAGGGCTAATTAGGTTGGTGTATGCGCTCTTGACTTAGTCTTTGATTTACTGATAGCTGTGCCTTTATCTACATATACACACCCAGCCTTCTTATTTATTTATTTACTTACTTTAGTGCTAGGGACTAAACCAAGGGACTTGCTCATGCTGGGCAAGCAATCTACTGTTGAGCTCTACCCCCAGGCCTTTATTTACTTTGCTGTGCTGGGGACTGAATCCAGTGGTGCTCTTTCCCTGAGCTACATCCCCAGTCCTTTTTATTTTCCTTTGAGGCAGGATCTCCTAAATAGTCCAGGTTGGCCTTGTCCTTGCGGTCCTCCTGCCTCAGCCTCCTGAGTTGCTAGGATTACAGGCATATGCTACTGCACCCAGCTTTCTCTTGTCTTCAGAAGGTATCAGAAACACTTTTCCAGGTAGGTCTCTGTCTACCTCCTGTCTGCTTGGCGTTCTGTTGTGTGGCTGTACCATCATTCAAAACATATTCCCCCATTGGTGGATGTTCAGGCTGTTTACAATAGTTTTGCCAATCAATACATCCTTTCTTCCTTTCCATAAATATTTATTGAATTATTACCATGTGCTGTGTAAGGGCTTGGCATATGGAAAGGAGGAAGACTTGTTTTCCTTGACTTTTTGGTTCAGGAGAGAGACAAAATTCTAGTTCCAAGATGTAATGAAATACAAGAAGGAAAAGAACTGGAAGTTCTGAGAGGGAATAACAGGTTCCCTGCTTTAGAGTGGGTGTTTCTGAAAGATCTCTCTGAGACAGTGACATTTACGTGGCAATCTATATGAGAAGGAGCTGATCATTTAAGGAGTGCAGGGAAAAGCATTCTAGGTAGAGGGAACCGCATGAGTGAAGGCACAGAAGTATGAACACTGTATAGTGTGTTTGGGGAAGGCTGAGACTCCTTACTACAGTGCAGGGGGTGTTGGTGGTGGTGAGGTGAGACAGGTAGAGTCAATGAAAGAAAGCTTCAAATGCTGATCCACATGCTTTGGACTTGATTCTGCAGGCAGCACACAGTCTGAACATATCAGTACTGTGCTGGGGATGCGGCTCAGCAGTAGAGCACTTGTCCTGCATGTGCAAGCCCAAGCCCAGCATTGCAAACAAATCCGAAGGGCAATTCTTAAGACTCCATCCTGGAAGTGTCCAGAAGAATATTCCGGTCAAGAAGGAATCTCAGCTTCAAATGGAAGAAGGTTCTTCCTCTGCCTGCTGGGACTTCAAAACCTGCCTGTTGTCTCTGCTCTTAGGGCCAGGCAGAGTGCCTTTATGACTCATTCTCCACAGAAGTCCGCCCAGAGAGGCCAAGAGATCTGCCTCAGTGAAACAGCAAACCGATTCCAAACGCAGAGACTCCAGACCGCAAATGTCAGCCTTTGGCTCCAGCCCTGTCACCCCGCTTTCGCCGGGAGGTTCTTTCAGGCAGCTGCTTAAGCAGAAGGGTGAGGAGGTGCAAGCTAACAAGACTCGGTGCAGCACCTCCCAGGGCAGACACCGCGCCTGGGTGGAGGCAGAGGCAGACTTTCCAGGAGCGAGCTCCTTGGCCAGAAGTCCCCAAACTCCTTAATTCCAGAAATTCCCCCAGGAGTCTTGTCCCCTCCCCCTCCCCAAAGTTGCTGCAAACTGTGCGCAACAAAGCGACCAGAAGTTTCCTGCCTTGCTGAGCCGGCTTGCTCAATTTCCCCCACTTGTCTGCTCAGACCAGACGGAGCAAAGGGCAGCCATGAAAGGTGTCTGGGACGAGGCCCTGGCCGCCGCCGCGTTAATGTGCCACAGGGGACCCAGCCTGGCCCGGGTCTCCGCCTGGGGAGGAGGCTGGGGGCTTACTGGAGACAACCGCCGCGCCCCGCCCCGCAGGGCGCGCACGCGTGCAACGCGCAGGAAGGACGGGGTCAGCGGATGCGGTCGCGTGGGGCAATCGCCGGCAACGTGCGGCCCCGCGGGTCCCGGGCGCAGGGCGGGGCGGGGCCGGCGCGGGACGTGCCTGCGGCAGTGACTCCTCTCCCAGCCGCTCTCCTGGAAGCCTCGGGAGGGCACTGAGGCTGGACGCCGCCCACGAACGCGCGTGTCCGACCCGCTCCCCTCTCCCCCACTGGCCCGGCTGCAGCCCAGGTGCAGCCCATTATCCCCCCCGGGCCATCACTGTTCTGTTCCGCTCCTGCCCTCCACCCCCATACTACACTGACAGACACAGCAGGATCTGGTGCCAACCCGCAGACACACCTGTGCAGCTCCACGTGGGCACTGCATGTGCTGAGGGCCCATTGGTCCCACATGTTTGGAGAGCAGGTCTAAGTGAGCCCTGGATCTGCTGTCTCATGCCTTTTGGAACAAGGGTTGAGCTGTGTATCCTCAGGGAGGTCCGTTAACCTCTCTGAGCCTCAGTCAGATAACTTATCTATTGAAAGGGGATGATGAAAGTATCATTAGGTTGTTGCAAGGATTAAATAAGGTAGTGTTTGTAAAGTGTTAAGCCCCAGTGGTCACTAGGACTCAGTTAATAAGTGATAGATAGAGGGGAAACTGAACTATAAGGCCTGCTGGCTCAGAAAGTGTGTCATGGGGAGTGGGTTCCTGGGTTTTCTCTCCCTTCCTACATCATATTCACCCTTTGTGCATTAAACTGTCTCACCTGTTTGTCCAGGGCCTGTAACATTCATTCATTCATTCATTCAGCAGAAACCTCTTGGTATCTATGCCCGACTGAGTCTGTGTGGCACCACAGGAACATTCCCAGGCCCCTCCAGCTGACCCTGTGGCCTGCCCCATATTGCTGCCAGTTCTGGCCCCCACTCTTTTTTTTTTTTTTTTTTTTTTTTTTTAAAGAGAGAGGGACAGTGAGAGAGACAGAGAAAGACAGAAACAACTTTATTTAGTTTTTCACATGGCCTCAGTTGCTCCAACACTCAGTTGTGTACGTGGTGCTGGGGTTTGAACCCAGGTCCTCATGGCTTGCCAGGCAAGTGCCGAAACCGCTGAGCCACCGCTCCAGCCCCTGGCCCCCACTCTTTGGAGTAAGTTCCTCTCTGCTTCGGTCTCTCATCTGTACAGTAGGACAAGTGGTCTGTCTTTCCGGTGTCCTGGCCTGGAAGGGCATGAGTCACATAGCAGTGGGGAAGCCCAGAGAATCCCAAAGAAGCTCGTGCAGGGCTGGCCCTCTGGCTGATGCAAGGTGTGGGTTTTTGTGTGTAACAGCACATGCAAATGAGGATGGCTCAGGGAAAGGGCCAGAAGCCCCATTCCTTCCGCTTGGCCCTGGTGCAGGGGCAAGAACTTCAGCTTTGGCTCTGCTGCCCCCAGCTCTGTGACCACAAACAGGTCTGTGACCCCTTGGGTCCGTCTGCCTCTGATCTGTTAAGTGGAGACAGCCCAGTGTCTCCCTTCATTGGGCTGTTCATGAAGTAAGGGTGACAGCCCTGAGACAGCGTAGCACGCATGTTCTGTGCTTCTAGAAGGTTTCCCGAGGGCTGGGACCTGTGAGGGAGGTGGGATGGGACAGAAAGAAGGTGGCCCTGGCAAATGATTGGCACAGTCCACAGTCACCCAACAGGCTGTCCAAGGACTCAGGCTGAAAGACCAGGCATGACACGCCTTGCCTGTGCCCCACAATGCACAAGGGGTATGGACTCCGATTTGGGCCCAAATCTGGTTTCTATCACATGCTAGCTGTATGATATTGGGTTAGCAAATGTCTCTGAGCCTCCGTTTTTCCACATGTAAAGTGGGGATGGTAATGCCCACTTTATTTTATTATTATTGTTATTTTTTAAGAGAGTGAGAGAGAGAGTGAGAGAGAGAACCAATTGTATTTAGTTTTTCATCTGGTTTTTGTTACTACTAGTTGTGTACGTGGTGCTGAGGTTTGAACCCGTGTACTTGTGGATTCTAGGCAAGCGCAGTAACCGCTCCAGCCCCGGTAATGCCCTCTTTAAAAGGCAGTCTAGAGGTGCTGGAGCAGTGGCTCGGCGGTTACGGTGCTTGCCCGGCATGCGCAAGTACATGGGTTCAGACCTCAGCATCCATGTATACAACTCTCAGAGCAACAAAAGCCATGTGAAAAACTCAATAAAAATTGATTCTCTCTCTCTGTCTCTCTCACTGTCCTCTTTAAAAAAAAAAAAAAAGGCAGTCTAGAGGATGAAGAAGGTAAATATAGAGTGCCCTAACAGTGGCCTTTGCTGTTGTAAGAGGCAGATGCTTTCCCCCTCTGGTCCTGGCCCTTTCCCCATCACAGGGGAGGCAAGTGAAGTACTGCCTAGAGTATTAGTAGCTAGAGATGACTGAAATCAGCAGAGGTCCCCCAAGGTTTCAAGCTTCATACCACAAGCGTGGAAAGAGCTGTTTGCTTGGGGACTTACTACACTATTTTGTGTTTCACATGTGATGAGCAGGGAGAAGTCAAATAACTTCTCTCAAGTCACATGGACAAAAAGTGGCAGAGCCAGATTTTTTTTTTCTTTTTGTACTGGGAATTGAATCCAGGGTCGCTTAACCACCGAGCCACATCCCCAGCCCTTTTTTTGTTTTTTATTTTGACACAAGATCTCACCAAGTTGCTTAGGACCTCACAAAGTTGCTAAGGCTGGCTTTGAAATTTTGATCCTCCTGCCTCAACCTCCTGAGTCACTGGGATTACAGGCATGTGCCACCGCACCCTGTGGCAGTGGCAAAATTGGAACCCAGGTCTGTCTGTCTTCAGATGGTCCCACTTCACCGGCCCTGCCTGCCTCTTGTTTCTGTCTTGGGTGTTCTCCTGCCCCGTCCTAGGTGGGCCTCTTGAAATGTCAGGTCCCCAAGGTCAGGGACAGTCGTGAACATCACTTCCTTGTCTTCCAGGGTGTGGCTTGAGCACACGGGGCCCCAGTCCTAGCCCTGGCCAGGGAAGTGGAGGCCCACTTAGCAGGGAGATGAGTCCTATTAGGAGGGAAATGACTCATGCTGAGGGGAGTGGGAGGGCCGTGTGTGTCTCCATGTCTCTGTGTGGGGGGGTGAGGAGGGAAAGTGGGTACCCTGGAGATGCTGTGGGAGGGGAGTCCCAGCTAGGGCCAGCCCCAGTGAGGCCAAGTGGTCTGAATCACACCTCCCCAAGCCTCTCCCAGAGGCCTTCTCCACAGCAAGGTCAGAGGCCTGGAGTCTGCTAAGGAGAGGAGCAGAGACTCCACAGCCTGTTGGAGACCTAGGCCTGCCCTGGGTCCCCATGCTGAGGCCAGGAAGGGAAGGGGAGAAGCAGGGGTCTCAGGGCCACTGTCCTCCTGGCCTGATACAGGCCACGTCTGGTGTGAGTTTGATGGAAGAGTTGCCCTAAGAGCTTCTTCTTACTTCCACAGCCTGGGCCCTGCTATTTTTAGCCACCTTCCCCGCCCCTCCCAGCCTCCTAGCAGCTAAGGGAGGAAATGACTCACCTGCAACCCAGACAGGTATAGGCAGCCTCTGTGGGCTCCAGGCAGGCCCTTCCTGGCTCCAGCCCTGGGGTCACCCCAGCTGGGGTCATCTCAGAATGGCCTGCCCCTGCAGAAGTTGGGTTGGATTGGAGGCCCAGGACCCCACCATGCCTTTCTCAGGCTCCCTCTGCCATTCACTCAAGGGATCCAGGGCAGAACTTGGTGTCCAACAGGCTGTGGAGTCTCTGCAGCAGACTCCAGGGCTCTGACTTTGCTGTGGGTCTGTGGCAGGCTCCAGTCCAGCCTGAGGGGGCCAGGTAGAGCAGGGGACTTTGGTCACACCTAGTAGCTTCATCAGAGATCGGGGTGACAGAAGACGAAATACCTTGTGCAGTGGGTAAAGGGAAAGTGCCATGTCCCTGGATATGTGTGGTCCCAGTATGTTCAGGCTGAGGAGTTTCTGGGGACCCGACACTTTTAGTGCTGACCAGGAGAGTCCTGGGCAAGTCAGGACAGGTGGTCGGTCACCCTGGTACTGAGTTGTGCATTGTGTACTACAGAAAAGGCAAGGTGGGGGGCGTGGTGGCCTGGTTTGGTTTCCTGACCTAGTCTGACCTAGTCAGGGCTGAAGAACCAAGTCCCAGGTCCCTGACCTGTGTCTCCTCTGTGGTCAGAGGACCACGCTGTTCACCTCCACAGGGAAGGACTGGGCCCAGGGTTTGGGGAAGGCTCAGAGCTCTGGGCTAGCTGGGAGAGCCATGAAGCCACCACGGTCCGTGGAGGGGAGAAGAGGCCTGTCAGGTGCAGGTTGGATGGAAGGGGAAGTGGAGGCTGTGGCTGGGGGAGGAGGACAACTATACACACAGGGCGGGGGATGTGGAGAGCCAAGGGTTTGCATTAGGCAGGCTTGGTCCCAGGCCTGCCTTCACTTGGTGCCATGGTATCCCATCTCTGAAATGAGAAGAGGGGCACCTGCTTGCCTCCCTGGGTACTTGTAAGGAGGGCTCTAGAGAGTCCCTGGGACAGGGGAGCTGGGAGGCTGGGGTTGCGCCAGCTGGTTTGTAGGAGAGGCCTCGCTGGCTGACATCTGTCAGAATTCTCTGAGGCCCTGGAGGTGGACAAAGGATACTTCTGCCCTCTTATCTGTACCAGGCCAGGATCTGGGCTGCCTTCTCCCACATCAAGGCCCTGAGGCTTCCCTCTGGGCCCACAGGAGAGCTGTGACTGTGGCCCAGAATTTGATGGGGACACTCCATCTCTTTGCTTTTGTCTTCATCCACATGGCCCAGGCGTCCAAGCCCAGGCAGCAGCCCTGACACAACCAAACCAGGTGACCTTGGCAAATGAATTCTTTCCTGGCCTCAGTTTCTTCATTGGTAAATTGTAGGGTTAGATTAGGTCCTTAGTTATTTTCTTTCTTTTCTTTTTTCTTTTTCTTTCTTTTTTTTTTTTTTTTTTGAGAGAGAAAAAGAATCAACTTTAGTTTTTCATTGCTTTGACACTTAGTTGTGCATGTGGTACTGGAGTTTGAACACAGATCCTCATGCATGCCAGGCAAGTGCCATAACCACTGAGCCACTGTTCCAGCCCCAGGTCCTTAGTTTTAATTTAATTTGATTTAATTTTTGCAGTATTAGGGAGATCAAGCCCAGGGGATTAATTTCTCCCTACCATTTTTATATACTGGGGATTGAATCCAGGGTGCTTTGCCACTGAGCTACATCACCAGTCCTTTATTTTTATTTATGTATTTACTTATTTATATATAAAGAGGGACAGTGAGAGAAAGAGAGAATAAATTTTATTTAGTTTTTCATGTGGCTTTCGTTGCTCTGACACTTGTTGTGTATATGGTGCTGGGGTTTGAACCCTCATCCTCGTGCTTGGCAGGCAAGTGCCATAACTGCTGAGCCACCGCTCCAGCCCTATATTTTTTATTTTGAGACAGGGTTTCCCTAACTTGCTTGGGACCTTGTTAAGTTGCTGAGGCTAGCCTTCGACTTACTATCCTCATGCCTCAGCCTCCTGAGTTGCTGGGATTACAGGTGTGCACCACTGCACCCAACTGCAGCCCTTTTTGTTTTATTTTGAGATAGGGTCTCAGTTGTGATCCTCCTGACTCAGCCTCTGGAATCGCTCTTCTCTTATCAGAGTTCTAACTGCACTAAATAGAAGAGTGACTGACTGTAAGGAGTGGTGGGAGACCAGGCATCCCACTCTCACCCCAGTGGGGCCCTGGGACTCTCAAGACAGGGTCTGCCATCTCTAAAGCTCTATTACTTGTACCTTGAGAGCAAGGCTGTTGTCTTTATTTTCACACAGCCTGTATTAAGACCCCAAGCCCAGCACTTTCTGGGACCATCTATCCAGGCTGAAGTCTTCAGGTTCTCCAACTCCTATGCCTGCTGACCCTGAGATCTGTTCCAGCCCTCGTTAGGCAGAGTTCTGTGAGGTTGTCGGCCTCTTGGCCCTTCTTGCCCCTCTTGTCTCATCTCAGGGCAGTTTTTGGACCAAAACCTTCTAAGCAACAGCTAACCTTATAGGGTTTTTCCAGGCTTATGAAGGACTTCCTCAAAGTCACCTCATCCCCTGGCCTCCTGCAGGCCAGATGCCAGATTCCTATTTGGCAGATGAGGAAAGGGGTTCAGGATTCAAGGCTCCCTGGCCTCTGGGTTGGAGCTGGGCACCTTGTCAGGGGCGCCTGGCCAAGGCCCTGGTTTCCCTGGCTTATCTCCAGAATGCTGGCAGCCTGCCCCCGCCGTGCAGAGGAGGAAGGAATGGGTTACCCACTCCCCCTCCAAAACTTGGCTTCAGCCAGCCTCAGGGAGGGGTGGGGGATATAGAGTGGGGGACAAAGGAGGATAGTGGGAGGAGGGGAGATCTGATCTTTGGAGCTAGGATGGCACGAATGGGTACAGGAGGAAGCCAGCAGCCAGGCAGCTGACCTGGGGTTGTCCAAAGATCACAGGAGGACCCTGTGCCTGCATTGACATCACAGGTGTCCTGGAGGAACATTCAAACTTCTCTGGCTCTCAGAATGACAGGCATGGGGGGCTGGGAGGAAGAAATGGCCCCTGCTGCCACCTCCATGGTCCCTCCCAGCTACTGGACTGGAAACAAAGCCAAGTCAACAGTTCCTCAAATTGTGTTCCAGTGAGGCTGCCCTGCCAGGTTCCAGAGCTAATAATATTGGCAGATGTAGGTCACACTGCTTGCAACTTGATCCTCTGGGCTTGGATCCCACCCCAGCACATGAACGCCAGGTGGGCAGAGTATGGGTATAGGTTGAGCTCAAGGTCTTGGAAGCAGAGCCCTGGCCTTGGGATGCTGGGGTGAGGCTATGTCTGGAACAGATCCCAGACACCAGGATTGGCCTGGGTCAGGCCAGTGGCCCAGAACGTGGGCAGCCTTGACAGGCTGACATCCTTAATCCCTGAGCTGGGAGGTCTGTGGGATGACAATTATTATAAAATGATAAAATAATAAAAATGATGGGGCTGGAGCCGTGGCTCAGCGGTTTCGGCGCTTGCCTGGCAAGCACGAGGACCTGGGTTCAAACCCCAGCACCACGTACACAACTAAGTGTTGGAGCAACTAAAGCCATGTGAAAAACTAAAGTTGTTTCTGTCTTTCTCTGTCTCTCTCACTGTCCCTCTCTCTTTAAAAAAAAAACTAATAATAAAAATGAAAAGTGCTTTCTATTATGGCTGAGGGTGGAACGTTGATCTCTATCCTGACTTCATGCTTAGTGCTTCATTGCCAAGAAGGGACCAGAGAGGGAGACTCGACACCAGGCAGGAGCCCTAGTACCTGCGGCAGCTGTGCGTGACCTTGGTCTGCAGCCTGTGCACTGCAGATGCAATTGCTACCTGTGTGGTGCTTGCACTGGGGCTGAGGGGTTATCTGGCATATATGGCTGGCAGAAAGATTTGATGTCCAGGATGCCACCTTTAGCAGCCAGTAGGTGGCAAAGCCTGCTGGAGGAGGTGGCTCTGAGACCCAAGGCCAGAGCAGCACTGGGGCAGGCAGGGACAGAACTGCGTCTGACTCTAGATGTGGGTGGTGCCACTGGGCACAGGAAGCTGCTGCTGCTGTCCACTTCTGTTTGTGATTCTCACATTGGCCCCTGGCGAACCTGTCCTCTCTTAGTGACTGAAGCTGGAAGACATTTTGGGCAGGACTCTGCTTCCCCCAGGACGTGGAGAAAGGGCCTTACTCAGTACTTGTCCCATGACTCCCTTCTCCCCAGATGGCACGCCTTGGCCTGATGGCTCTAGATTTGAGTCCTCTTGGGTCTCATCCGGTGTCCAGGTTTGTGACTGCAAAGCAGTCCTGAAGGTGACATTGGCAGAGGAGTCATTGTGCCTGAGAAAACTGCAGGACTGTGAAAGGAGCCAACCAGACAAGTGTGTTGGTGCCCAGGGACCCCTTCTGGCTTAAATCCTCCTTCCTGGAGGCCCCACAGTGTCCAGACCGTGGGCTGCAGCCCTGAACAAATGACACAACCTAGCTTGGCCTCTCTGGAGGGGAAGGCCTGGTGGAGCTCCCCCAAGACCACCAGAATCACCATTTGAGAGGGCCCTAGGGGGCTGGGCCCACCTCCTGAGATGGTAGGAGGCTGGTCCCGAGGCAACAGGCATTAGCTAAGCCTGGCTCTGGGTACCAGCCTGCCAGTGGAGGGGGGCATGAAGTCCACAGAGACTGAGGAGGTGGAGGAGGCTCCAGCAGGCAGAGGAGTCTGCGTGAGGCTCTGCTATGTGGAGCAGGAAAAGGACCTCGTTAGGGTGATGTGGTTAGGAGGCCATTTTGGGTGTCAACATAGGGGAATGAGGCCTGCCTGAGTCAGGGCTTCTTCACTCTGGCCCCATAGCACTATTTGGAAACAGAGATCGCCAGCTTCCTGCATGGCTCAGAAACCTGTCTCTTAGGCCTTTTCATCTGAGTCCATCAGAGAGATGAGAAAATCCAGTTAAAGTAGCAGGTGCCACCCTGAGTCCCTGAAGGTCTTGACCCAACCCTCTCCCTTACCAGCACTGGGGAACTGCATCCTGGCCTCCCAGAGGAAAGCTCAAGCAGTCTGCCTTCAACCGGCAGTCCTGCCCTCCCTGGGGACTCTGTCTAAACCAACTAGGTGGAAGGGAGGGTGGGGAAGGACAAGGTGTGGCCGTCAGACACCCCTTCCGCAGGCAAAACTCCAACTCTTAGGCTCTGGGGGCCCTGTGTGGCTGAGGAGTGGCAGACAACCTGCCCTCCTGCCTGGCCCCAGCACCTTTATTTCCTATCTGACTGGCTGTAGAAGTGACAAGAGGTCAGGGCCTTGTCCTTGGGGAAATACTACTTTATGAAGGTCTGGGGGGAGGGGAATGGTCATAGTCCAATTTGTCCCCTCTCCTTCCCATATGGCCTCCCTGAATGCAGGGAGGGAGGGAGGGCATGAAGGACAGCTCAGAGGTGCTTCTGGAGTCAGCAGGGGTCTGGGGAGGCTCGGGGTGTCTCTTGGCACCACCAACATTCTGTTCACACTAGGCCCTCTGGGAGGCATCCCCTGCCCCAGCACTGCAGCATCACCACCTCCTTTGCAAATGGTCCTTTAACCACAGTCCCCCATCAGAGCCCTGGCACTGCCACACACACTCCCAGGTCCCACCAGGCTTCTGTCCCTGTGGTCTGTGTCCTTCTTCTCCCAGTTCCATATTTCCTCAAGGGCAGGGGTCCTCTGCCACCTTTGTGGTTTCATAGCCTTAACATCCAGTGCCAGTTCATCTTTGCTGACAGGACAAGTGACACTCAACACTGTGTAAGTGCCCTATGGAACTTTACTCCTCACAACTGCCCCATGAGATTGGTCATTTTGCACTGAAGCAGAGGGAGGTTGAGTGACATGCTCTAGTTCACCCAGTCAATGGCTGAGCCAGGATGGAGTCCGGGCAGCTGGGCTGTGGGGTTCACAATGGCACCCGACAACCCATCTGCTGTTGCCTCCTGGGGATGAGGATGATGCAGGGACTCTGCCCTGTGGCGCAGGGCAGACTCCTGTCATTGATGGGTAAGACACCTGCTTGAATGGGCAGCATTTCCAGACTACTGCCCACTGCCCACTTGTGGCCTTTTTGCCTTGTCCATGCTTCTGGATGCAGGCCCTGCACCTGTTCTACTTGGGAGAGTAGGTCTGATCATCTTGGGCACAGTTAATGTTTGCAAAATGATCATCTTGCTATACGGATTCCCAAGACATGCAGACTTTTTGGGACCGTTGGAGTCATCTTCCCTCCCCCAAGCCTCAATTTGCTGCTCTTGGAAATAGGTATGGGGTCTGGTAGAGCTTTTGATTTTTTCTAGAACCCACACTGACAACAGTCTTGGCATCAAGTGCACCTATCCCAGACAGCTAAATAACTGTCTGGCAACAGTCAAGCCAGGTGCACGGCCCTCACTCCTGGGAGCAGCTCCTTCCCTGGACATTACCATATGGAACAAAGAGATAAGCTGGCAGGTCCTTAGAGCCCTCCCGAGAGCCTGGCTGCACTCTGTAGCTTGTTTTGCCACCTGACAGTGGATGGAACACACTTGTCAAAGCCTCTTTTTTGCTGTAGTCAGTGTCCCCCACCCTTTCTGGCTCACAGAGCTGCCCAGTGAGGGCAGAGGATGGGTGGGTGAGTTGAGGGTGGCCCTGGCAATGCCTCTGTCAGCTGTAGCTAACAAGTGGCAGCTAGCAGGCCAGGGCAGGCTGCAGTGACCCGGGATGGGGACAGCCAATGAGCTCCCAGGCTGTGGTGGCACCACCGGGCAGCCCGCCTGTCTTTGGCTAGTGCAGTAGCGGGAGGGGCCTGGGCCCGCCAGTCAGGGCTGCCGGCCCTGTCTCTGGGAGGCCCAGGCAGATTTGCCACTCATTCACAGGAAGCCTACTAGGGCTGCTTCAGCTTTAACTTTTCCAACCTCCTTAGGATCGCTGAGAAGAATATGTGATCAGAGTTGGCAAGAAACTCGGGGAACTTTGCCCATGCTGTGGAGAGGGGAGATTCTGGGTGTGTCCTATTCAGGTTTGCAGCTGGTCAGAAGGAAATGGAGGGTGGGGGGACAGAATAAGCACAGGAGAAAGCAGAGAATGGGGGTCAAGGCCCAGAGCCCACCCAGGACTGGCGTCAGGGACCCCAGGCTATCTGAGCCTCTTACCCTTTGCCAGAATAGTTCTGAACAACATTTGTGACCTTAGTGGCTGTCAGGCTGTGACAGGGGTAAGAGGCAGAGTTGGGTGTCACTAAAAACTCCTGTGGCATAGACTAGACAGCAGTGTAGCAACAGAGGCCTGCCTCCCACCCCCACCACCACCTCAGACCTCTTATTCCACACAGACCCACCACAGCCAATCACATAATAAACATATATTTATAGATGTACAATTTCAGAATTCTAATTCAAGAAATACAGCTTCTCAGGGGATCCTTTAGGATCTGTTCTTATTGCACATGGCTCAGTCCGTCTAGGTACAGCTACCAAAACCAGACGGTCAGGATGGTGGGAGCAGAGCACCAGGGCCACCTCGGGTGGGGCACTCTGGCCTGCATCCAGTTCTTATGATCTCTCTGGGCCAGAGTGGCCACTTCATTGCAGGGTGCAATCTTGTTTAAAAACCAGATTTGACATTTCCTTACCAAACTTCCTTTCCCAGCAGGAATCCTATTTGTTGGGGTACTTTTAAAAAAAGAGCCAAGATAAACTCAGGGAGGACAGTTGCCACCTCACAGCTGGCAGCTTGGGGAAGTAAGGCTTTGGAAGATGGCAGGCGCAACAACATACCCACCGCCACAGGAAAGCTTGGGCAAGACGGCAATTCCAAAAGGCCCAGTATAAATGTGGGAATAAACAAAACCTCCCTCCTTCCTCTGGCAGCAACTGTTTTGAGAAAAATCCTCATATGAAGGGGAAGTAAGAAAAACATTCTGGTTCAGGTGTATCCTTCGTCCAAGGTGCAAGAGGAGGCCTTGTCCATGGAGGGTGAAGACACAGGTGCCACAAGCACTGACTTTTCTTCATGACTCAGGATGCTGCCCTGGGGTCCTGGGCTGTCTCCTGGAAGAAGAGCCTTCTGGAGTCCTTGGTGCATGACTTAGGAAAAACCAGTGGCAACGACAGAGCTGTGCCCTGTGGCACCTATAAGGCAAAAACCCATGTAGGGACCCCAGTGGGAAAGTTGTTAGGTAGAACCTGGCCTCTCTCCAAGTCCCCCAGTTCTATGGGCAGGAGGCTGGCTGGAGGGCTCCTGGGTAAAAGGACAAAGAGCCCACCTGAGTTGTCCGAAGGCAGGGGAACAGCTTGAGTGGGTGGCCTCACCCTAGCAGGTCCTGCCTGGGACTCTACCATGGCTCAATACTGACCTGGAACCCACCCCTGGGGGCACCTGTCTACCCCACAGCCTGTTCCTCTCCAGCTTAACCATAAACCTGGTGACCTTTGAAGTTTTCTATGGATTTATACCATCATGATTACTGCTGCCATCAAAAACAGGCTGGGGCTGGGGGGCAGGGGACATTAAAAGCATTATGACCCAACTTTCCTTATGCTGTCAGCTATGGCTAATGTCTAGCTTTTGAACGACCAGGTTGCCTCCCCAAATAGGCCTCGTTTTCTTAAACACAGAAGAAATCATCTGAACAACTTAACTCAATCCCTGCATAGTTTAAAAAGTAGACTATATATATATCTATATATATCTTTATATGCCTATTTACATATAAATAGATATATATACATATACATGCATCTGTAAGTTACTTTCTACTTCTCCTTCCTCTCTGTCTTTGGCCAGTGCCTCTGCCTGGCTTCTGCGAGGTGACTGGTGGTGGCTCCTGGGAGTGGGAGGAGAGGCTGTTAGGCGCCCCCTCCCCCAGTCCTTCCCACAGACATTTGCTGCAAGTTTTACATTCTACTTTCGTTGCCATGGTTTCCGTATCCTAGGAGTGAGCTGATGCAGAGACTCTGCCAGCCCTGGGAGGGAAGGAAGCAGCCCCTGGCAGGTTTTCTGTCTGTCCTAAGAGCTTTCTGCATTTACTGGGTGAGAGAGAGGGCAGTTGTGCGGCATTCGGCCTCCAATTCCATTTTAATTTTTTTCTTTGTATGTCTTTCCTTAAATATACAGTCCATCACCTTGGCTCAGTGCTTGTCACCAAAAGTTCTCCAGGGATTTCATGGTCTGGGGAGGAGAGTGGTTAATAGTTAGCTGGTTAACAGTTAGCTTAGCCCATGCAAACAAGCAGCCCACCTTGTGTGGTGCCCCTACCCAGCTCAAACCCCACTGCAGTGTGCTGTACTCTCCAGTCACTAGCAGATGGACACAAAGTAGAATCTGCAGCTGAATCCGTGTGGAGGAGATAGGTAAAGGAGTGGTGAGCAAGGTCCCAACACTGAGAAGAACCTCTAAGGCTCTGCCCACACTCCTCTGGGTTGGTGAAGGCAAGTCCCTCTGGGGCACTGGGAACCAAGCCCACCACCTACATGCAGAGGCAGAGGACCAGCAACTTTCACCCCCACCCGCCTTCAGAGCTAAGTGGATACATTTGCCTATGAACTCGTGACCTTCTGTTCCCGTCCTCAGACCACAGGCAAGATGCCTGGGTGGGGCCGGATGCCTGTGGCTTCCAGGCTGCCAGGTGCAGTAGCACTGCAGAGAAGACCTCAAATCCCACTGGAGTGGGGTGTGGTCAGGGTGCACAGGTCTCTCCCATCCACAGGTGGGCTGCCCATTCATCTTGTTATATTTCCTTCTGCCTGGAAGGACAGAGGAAGGGGAGTGCTCTAGGCCTACCCATTCATACATACATGGTTGCTCCTGGCATCAGGCAGGCAGTGGGTGAGAGGGCTGTCTGAGGCCTAGTAATATCTGGTGGTATAAATACCATAGCACAGGTAAGAGTCTGCTATGCTTGGGAAAGGGCTGGGGTGACTTGATGGTTAGAGGACCAAGGAGCAATAGCATTGGACTTCCACTACACAACCCCTGAATGAGGAAAGGGAGTGGGATACAATAAGCAGAAGCAGAGAATGACTAGAAGGCTGCAAAAGATCTCAGCTTCCAAGCTGGCCCCTGAGCTGCCCTGCCTCTGGGCTTTGGACAGGGGTCTTTGCCATCATCACCAGGCTTCCTCCCCGCCTCCCGCCTCTGCCTCATGACCAAGGCCAAAGCTGCCAAGAGTTGCAGGGCAGAGGCAGCCTTGGCTCATACTTGGACCTGGGTGGTGTGGCTGGCCCAGGACTATCCATGCAGGGAGGCCTGCACCTCTGACAGCCGGTTGCAGCTTGGGGTACCCATCTTCTGTGCTCTGTGGTACATATCTGTGTCACCAAAGTAGCGGGCCCGGTATAGCAAGCCTTCCTCTGCAAAGCAATAGTGAAGAGTTAGGCCATACCCAGTACCTCCTGGAGTCTGCCAGAGGGCCTGCCTGGGCCTGTTGGGGGAGGAAGAAGGTTGGTACAGGGCCAGGAGCTTGGGCAGAGCTGGCCTCCCGTGAGGGAAGATTCTGGAGGAACAAGACTATGGTCCCCATCTTGGAGAGGGATGATAGAGGCCCCTTCCCTTAGAATATGCTGAGGCCAGTCAAGGTGAGAGTTCATTATCCTGGTTAGACCTCCCCAGGGTCCCATAGATAAATATGGGTGCACAACCAGAGGGAGGTCAGGAATCTGTCTCCACATACTCATCCCTGGCAGCCAAAATGACAGGCCGATAGCATCGATTTATAAGAACCTAGAGAAAATCACCAAGTGGCCTGGGCTCTAGGTGCCAAGGGATCACAGGAATGGACTCCAGGTCTTGGCTGAATGAGGCTGGCACAGGGTAGTACCAGGAGCTAGGCCCACCAAGCTGAGTGAGTAGGGCTCTCCCCTTTCCCTGTTCTGAAGCTTTGTCCCTAGCCGCCACCCCTCCACCACTCACTTTGTTGCTTTTCCTTCCAACAGTTATTTCGGAGGTTGGCGATATAATCATCTTCCACATTCCGTTCAACTGTTTTGAGGCTGGACCCTGTGTACTCCTCAGAGAAGGTGTCCGTCACATAGTAGACGACGTTCAGGTGCTCAGTGACTCGTCTGTGGACATGGCCCACTGACCTGGCCAGAAATATACCAGTGCAAAGTGGGACTAAAGGCCAGGCCTAGGGCAGCTTGAGGGATGATGGGGCCTGTTTTGAGAGGTACCACAGGCCATGGGAGAAGCTGATTCTTTAACAGGAACTTGTGTGCTCCTCTAAACCAAGGTTTCCAGCAAAGGCACACACACCCAGGACATAGCAAGCCTTTCCTCTACCCTCTCTGCTTAACAAACCATTGACCTATGGCCTTTGGGAGAAAGCCCCTTCTGAGAAGTCCTGAACTAGGAAGTTGGGAACTAGAAGAGGTAGTGTGGGCTCTGCCTCCTATGCTTCCATTTCTCATCCACCTCCTAAGCCCATCAATACCAGGACCTGCCTGCCTCTATAGGAACTACCAGTCTAAGGTTAAGAGCCTTAGGACAAAAATAACAGGGCTGGTAGTACTATACAATGGTAGAATGTGTGCTTAGCATGTGAGAGACACCAAGTTCAAACTCTAGCACCAAAACAAAGAAAAAACCCACAGGAACAAAATACGATAGGAAAGAATCCAAGGAGTTATATCCTTCCAGCTCTCATCATGGGCTCTGTAGGCTGCAGGGAGGACAGTTCCTGCCTACCCCTCAGCTGCCTCTTATCTTTCCAGCTGCAGGGAAGGGACAGGCATCTGGCCACTTAGAACCTGAGCCAGCTGCTGTGAGCCCAGTGGGCCAATTCTGCCCCCTGCTGGCTGAGATGGAGCCTGCAACCCCTGCCTTCAGGCCAGAGGTAGGGACTGGGTAGCAAAGGGCTTAGCACCCACTACATATGATACTGTGCCAGGTACTAAGAAAAAAGAGGGGCCTGGCATCTTAAAAGGTCAACTAACTCACCGAAGTTCATTACTGGCAGCCGAGACTAAATATTCATTCAAAAATATTGTTAAACATTTCTAATGAGCCAAATATTTGATATGTATTACTCATTTATTTTCACAAGTGGGTGGATGTTGCTGTTAGCATTTTACGGATGGAGAAACCATGGTTCTGCACTGTGTCTAGGGGTATAGATTCTTACTGGAGAAGATGGGGTTCAAAGGTAGCCTTGCTCTGAGTCTAGAGCCCCTGTCCTTCCTGTCCTCAGGGGCTCAACCTGAATTTAAAAGCAGAGGTTATTTCAGGATCAGCAGATAAGACTTGGGGTGGGCTGTGGTTAGGGAGTAGAAGGGGGTGAGAGGGGTGGGGAGCCATGAAGCTTCTGAAATCATATGTAAAATTCTGTGTGTGCACTGTTCTTGGAAAAGGTCTGGAGTTTGTGAGAGAGACAGACAGAGAGAATTAACTTTATTTATGTTTTCATCTGGGTTTTGTTTTTCTAACACTTAGTTGTGTATGTGGTGCTGGGGTTTGAACCTGGGTCCTTGCACATGGCAGGCAAGCGCAGTAACTGCTGAGCTACCGCTCCAGCCCCAGGTCTGGAGCTTTTTTATTGCCTTCTCTTCTCTTTTTTTTGGTACTGGGGATTGAACCCAGGAGGTTTTACCACTGTGCTATATCCCCAAACCCTTTTATTTTTTATTTTAAGACAAGATTTCATTGTGTTGCTGAGGCTGGCCTCAAGCTCCTGAGTCAACAGGATTAAAGGTGTGGGCCACCATGCCCAGCTTTCACTGCATTTTCTTAGGTGGCTGTGATCCTAAGGAGATCAAGAAGATCAGCTCAACAGAGAATATATTTTCTTGATTCCAAGTTAATTTTTTGTGTTATGAAAGAGAACTTGCTAGATCAGGATGGGAAGGAGGGCCACTAGTGGGAGTTTAGACTCCAAAGCCTGACTCCCACCACCCTAGCCTGAATCCAGTACTCACGGTCTTGGGCTCAGACTGTAGGGTGGACTGGAGACCATGAGCTGGCTGAGAGCTGACACAAGGATCAGGATGAGGATGGGCATCAACTGGACAAAGACCCCTAGCCCACCCTGGAAAGAAGAGTCAACCATTACTCAGCTGACCACAATTGCTACTAGCTCCCCAAGCACAATGAACCCTGGGTGGCTGTGACCCACACTCTCCTCTTCCCTTCCAAGGTTCCAAATACAGAAGCTCCTCCACCTTCCAAAATTCCAAATTTCCCAGATAAAAACAAAGCAGCCAACAGAGGGAGCAAGGTACATACATTGACTAGCGAGAAAATACTAACTAATCAGCACAGCGGGTTGCCTGCTAGAGAACAGGAGGCAGGGGTGAGGGAGGCTTTCATACTATATACACTTTTCTGAAAAACAAAAAAACAAAAAAACACCACCAAAAAAACAAGTCTTTTATTTTGGGAGGTAGTGGGGATTTAACTCAGGGGCAATCTGCCACTGAGCCATATCCCCAGCCTTTTTTATTTACTTTTTATTTGAGACAGGTTCTCACTAAGTTGCTTAGGGCCTTGGTAAGGTGCTGAGGCTGGCCTTGAACTTGAGGTTCTACCTGCCTTAGCCTCCTGAGCTGCTGAGATTACAGGTATACACCACCATGCCTGTAACCCTTCTGAACTTTGAAGTATACAAATGTATTACCAATTAAAAAATTAGAAGCACAAATTAAATTCACTTTGATTGTCATTTAAAAAACTTTTCTGCATGTCAAATATAAAATAAATGTTTTAAAGAAATGAACAAATGAGGGGCTGGAGGTGGCTCATCAGTTGAAGCACTTGCCTGGCATATGCAAGGACCTGGGTTCAAACCCCAGTATCACATACACAACTAAGTGTTGGAGACCATCTCTTGCCAGGATTTTAAATGCTCTATTGTCTGCAATATTTAATTTCAATCAGCTGGTTGTTTGCTGATCTGTGGCAAACAAAATATGTTGGAAACATTGTCTAGTTTTTTTTTGTTTCCCTTCCCCTCACTACTGGGAATTGAACCCAGGTCCTTGGATATACTAGACAAGACTTGCTCTTGCTCTACCACTGAGCTATATCCCCAGTCCCTTTTTTAAAAAAATTATTTTGAGATGGTCTTGCTAAGTTGCTGAGTCTGGTCTTCAATTTGTGATTCTCCTGCCCCAGGCTCTGGCATAACTGGGATTATACTTATAGTTTATATAAATTTTAAGAGTGCTGAAAAGTACTTATGTTGGCCTCCATTATAATTCTCTCACAAACTTCAACCCTCCCTTCCTTGGAAAAAGCCAGTTTGGCCTATGAACAAATGGAGCCACAAGTTATTTGCACTTGATTCTGTCTGCAGGTGGAGAAGCTTCTGCTTTACATTTCCCAACAGAGGCTATCAAATCACCACTCCTGTGGGCAATGTGGAGTGTGGCTCCCTCTGGATTCTCTTAGTAGAATGGCAGAATGGCAAGGTGTTCCCTGATGGCTCTTCGGCTAAGAGTTGCTAGGCACCGTGGGTCCCCAGAATCGATAGTGTGGGATGTTAACTCCCTCCTCCAGGCCCCACACCCTGGGTTGGGCCCAATCCCCCTGCTCTCCCCGGCCTCTGCTTCACTCACGTCACCCTGGTTCTCCCTGCGGTCCTGCCTTTGCTGGTAGGTATAGCGCATGCGGCCATTGCTGTACACATGGACGTTACCTGAGGATCAGAGGAACTGAGTCAGGAGGAGCTGGGGCTGCTGGGAAATGGAGAGGAATCCAGTTTCCACCACTCCCAGGGAGCCCTGGCTATGGGAAGGGGAGGAAACTTACTAGAAGGGAAGCCACCACCAAAGAACATGTTGAAGAGGTCTTCAGGGGAGATGTCAGCCTCAAAACCACGGTGGAAGTCCCCATGCCCGTGGCCATGTCGGGCTGCCTGGCTCTTGTCGTCACCAAACTGGTCATACTGTTTCCTTTTCTCCGGGTTGCTAAGTACCGCGTATGCTGTGCCAATGGCTGGAGAGGGGATGGAAAGGTCAGGCCTGAGGAGGTGGGTATGGGTGTGGGCTGCCATGCAGCCCGAGCTCACTTTTTTCAGGTGCTTAGGAGGGGGGCTTCAGGGAGCAAGAGTCTGTGGGACTGTAGGAAGGCTGCCTGTTGGGAAAGTGTGGGGAAGGGGTGTGTAGAATGACCCCCAGCAAGTCTGGGCACCATGGATGGCGTGGAGGGTAAATTGGACCCTTCGCTTTCCTCCTCTGGATGCTGGTGGAGCTTTTTCTATGGGTGTTGTCTCGATTACTCTGAATAGCAACCCTGCCTCTCTTTTATCAATGAGAAAAGTGAAACTCAGGGAAGTGAAGTGGCTTGCCCAGGTGTTTGCAGCTCTGAGGACTCTGAGCCAGGAGTCAAAGCCAAGTGTCTTGCTCCAAGCTTTCTCTCTGACCTTAAGAAATCACCTTGTAAACTGGAAAGGAGTGGGAACTGCTGGGAAGCGGGAAATCTGTGGGGTCTGGTGAAACTCCTCTGTTGTTAGTGTGTGGCAGGGCGGGTGGTAAGCCCTTGTGTGCTGTTTCCTTCCTGGCCCTGAGGCCTCTTCAGTAGAGCTCCCTGGGTGAGTAGCTTGTGTTCATAATACCCGCAGCTCTGGGCTCTCCCCAGCCTTCCTGCTCCTCTCCTCCTCTTCAAGGTGCCCAGCTGCTAGGAACAGTGGCCACAGCTGCACCTGCTTTACAGCCTGTGACTCTTGGGAGGAGGAGGGCGGAGTCTTCCTCTTCCTCCTCCACCTGTCTGCTAAGGCCCCAGCACCAGATGTGTCATCTCAGTCCCTATCTGGGCAGGCTGCAGGAGCACTCAGGGCTGGAGAAACATTACCCATGGCCACTCCACCTCCCTATTCCCAGCCTCCTCCTTCCCCTGGGGTGGGGCCCTGGGAGACAGTGTGCCGGGTCTTAGGCATCTGCTCTGTCACAGGCTCTCCACTTGGTTATGGCCTTGGCCCCAGTACTGACGGCACAGTGCCAGATGGTGTCAGTCACTATTCTCTTTCCAGAGGGAGACAAGATGGGAATGAGAGAGGGAAAAGGCATCAGGGGAATGAGAAACTGCGGTGCCCAGCAACACAGGGCTGGCCTGGAGTCAGTGCACCTGTGCGCCTCATAGCTTATGAAAATCTAAACTAATAAAGGGCAGCTTCCGATTCTGGCCAGAAGTGACAAACCCACTCTGGAATTCAATGGGTCCTGAGGCCCCACTGTAGGCCCTCAGTGGGGGGTGAGTGTGTGTATTTGTGTTGGGGGAGTTGGCTGTGGCTGCTGGTACTAAGGCCACCAAGCCACAAGCCCCTTACCTGGGGCTGCCGTGTCCCTCAGCACGGGGAAACTGTTACTATACAAGGTTGCTCCTATCCCAGGCAATGTGTGACCTTGGAGAAATACCTCAGCTCCCCTCTGGTAATCCAGTGGAATGACAAACAGGAGACAGAGAAGCACTATCTGAATTCTGAAGACTACTTAGAGATGGCTACTGTGACTTCAGGAAGCAGTTCCTCAGCTTGTGGAATTAAGCCCAGACCACTTCATTCCATCTACCCTCTTTTTCCTGGGAATGCTGTCTTGGCCCTGTATTCCAAAGACAGGAGATAAAAGCACCAAACCACCAGGTACCAGGGCCAGCTCACCTTTGAAAGCTTCAGTGGCACCAGGTGCATGGTTCTTGTCTGGGTGGAATTTGAGGGCCAACTTGCGGTAGGCCTTCTTCAGGTCCTCATCGGAGGCTCCTCGGCTTACCCCCAAGATCTCATAGTAATCTTTACACTGCTTCACCCTGGGGGAGGGAGAAGAGTGTGGTAGAGGGTGCCCTACATGGGCCAGAGTCACGTGGTAAGATGGGAGAGAAACAGTCAGCAAAGGGTGTTCAAGTCTGAGCACCCTTCGCCTGTGGGGGAAGCAGGGCATGGCCAGTGGTGCCTTGGGATCAGCTGTCTGACTTCAGGGACAAGGGAGCCATAGTGAGTTCCAGCTTTAAGGAAGCTGGGCAAAGTCCTCTGGAAACACCAAGAATACATTTAGGGCTCAGGAGGTGCAGCTGCTGTTTTTGGCCAGACCAGTATCCATCTCCCTTCTGCTAACAACTCCTTCACTGGAAGAAACCTTGGAAGGACTGTCAGTGTCTGTCATCTAAGGACAGGTGTGTCTTGAGCTCTGCCAACTGCACTCTCTGCTGGCAATTAGAGCCTGGAGTGGGTAAGGCCAGAAATGGCAGGTGCCCATTTACCCCAGGAACTGGGCACAGAAGAAACCCTAGTTCTCTCCTATTAATCTTGCTTTCTGGGTCCTTGAAGGAGCTCTGGTTCTTGGCTTTCTATAAGCATTCCCAACTCCTCATATGTTAGCTTCTGTCACCTGTGACTGTCTGGCTTGTTTTGCTTAAACCTTGCCTGGTTTATGGTAAACTAGTCATGCTTGGTCACACTTGGGCTGAATCCTTATTCCTGAAGCTTGCCAGGAGGTGGGAGCATGACTCCACCTGAGCCAAGCTGGTTGGGAGAGCGAGGGTCAGAGGCTCTAATCCTGAGAAGCCTCAGTTGAGTGGTCTCTGGCCTGGCAGTGAGCTGCTCTGCACAGGGCCTGCTCCTTGGAGACATAACTTTGCCTCCTGCTTCCGCTCTACCCCCACAGGCTCTGGTCTGAAAAGGTCTTTGTTGGGGATGGGGGTGTGGGTTGGGCAAGAACCTCGAGGGCGAGACCAGGATTCATCTCTGTGTGACAAACAGCTCCACAGAGAAGCTTGGGTCCGCCTGGCCAGTGGCAGGGGAAGGCTACTGTCAGCATTTCCAGACTCTGCCATTGGGCTGTTTTGGTGGGGGCAAACAGTGGGGCCTAGGTTTCCATACTACATTCTAGGTCTTGTGGGAAATAAGGCTGGACCTCCTCTGTCGTCCAAGTCCCCATCCAGGTTAAGGGCAGAAGTGAAGGGGTGGCTGTAGGAAGCTTTTCTAGGTCTCCCCAGTCCCCACAAGCTGGGTCCCAGGCCTCTACCTTCTCACTGCCGCCACCTGTTCTGCAGTGTAGCCTTTGCTGCTCTCTCCTCCTCCAGCTTCACCGTTGGCTGAGGGGGCGTCAGTCCCACCTGCTTTCCTGTGGGTCGTGTGGGTTGCTTCTGTGGGTTGGGGTTGGTCACTGGCAGACTGTGGTTTTTGGTTCAGGGACTCGATCAGAGCTGCAAGGAAACCATTGAGGGCTCCTGCTCAACAAGGCTGTAGCATATCTTGGCCAAGGGGCTGTAGGCTAAGGACCCCTACCCACTTCCCCTCCTGGTGAAGCCACTCACTCCTTTCCTTCTCAGGCCTGTGGCTGTTAGTGGGATAGTTGCCCCTCTTAGGAGCCATAGTCTTTAGCTATAGAAGGCTGCAGATTTTTTTTAACATTAAATATACGTATACACATATATATGCATATAATGTATACACACACACACACACACATATATACATATATATATATATTTTTTTTTTCTCCTTTTTTTGTGGTGCTGGGGCTTTATACATGCCTGGTAAATGTTCTACCACTAAGTCATAACCCCAACCTTTACATTAACATTATTAATTCTATTAATAAAATTAAATCTACATAATTCATACCCAGTCTCTCCCTCCCTCACACTCACTCTCTATATAAATATGTATATTTTTTTATAAAGAGAGAGGGACAGCAAGAGGGAGAGAGAATTTTATTTAGTTTTTCATGTAGCCTTCGTTGCTCAGACCCTTCATTGTGTACGTGATGCTGGGGTTTGATCTTGCGTCCCTTTGCAGGAGAGGCAAGCCCCGAAACTGCTGAGCCACCACTCCAGACCCTGTTCTTTTTGTATAAATTCTAATATTCTGATAATCTTTTCAAAAAGCATATTTGGGCCACAGAGTGGCCTGTAATCATAGCTACTTGGGAGGCTGAGGCAGTAGGATCACAAGTTTGAGGCCAGCTTTAGATCTTGTCTCAAAATAAAGAGCTGGGGATGTAGCTCAGCACCCAAGAGTTCAATTCCCCAGGACTGAAAAAAAGCCATGAAAAAACAAAACCAATTGAGTTTTATCAATAAATCCTTCAGTATTTTATTCAGAGTTTATTTAACTCTACTTTCTTATTTCTTTCAAGGTATTTGATTTTTCTCTGCTTTTTTTTTTCTTTTATGCACCTTTTTTTCATACTAAACTCATTCAAGTCTGTGTATTTGGAGGGGGGATGGGTACTTGGGGATTGAATCCAAAAGTGCTTTACCACTGAGCTACATCCCCAGCCCCCTGTCTTTTTCTTTTTCTTTTTTGGTGCCAGGCTCTGACCCCAGGGGTGCTTAACCACCAAGTCACATCCCCAGCCCTTTTTATTTTTTTGAGACAGGGTCTTGCTAAGTTGCTTAGGGCCTCACTAAGTTGCTCAAGCTGGCTTTGACTTGTGATCCTCCTGCCTCAGCCTCCTGAGCTGCTGGGATTACAGGTGTGTGCTACCACAGGCTGGCCATCCCCAGCCCTTTTAATTTTTCATTTTGAGACAAGATCTCACTCAGTTGCTTGCTAAACTGCTAAGGCTGGCCTCAAATATACTATTCTCCTGCTTAGCCTCCAGAGTAGCTGGTGTTGCAGGAGTGTGCCGCCACGCTGGGCCTGCAGACGTCTCTCTCTGCACTGCACCATATTTTTGAATACTGAAAACAGTCGGTGCTTTGCACTACCCCTTGTTTTTTTTTTAATTTTTATCCTTGGTCTCTAAAATATTTTAATATTAAATTAATACTATTATTATAAAACTAAGCTAAACATTTGATGTCTCCTAGTTTTTTCAAAAATAGGCTATTAAAACATAATTAGTTATTAACACATTAATCAGTTATAAACTGTTCATTATTTGTGATATGTATATATATATATTTGTGTGTGCATGTGTGGGGGGTGCTGCAGATTGAACCGAGGGCTTTGCACATGCTAGTTAAGCATTCTCTTCATTGAGTTTTATCCTCAGCCTTTTAAAAAAATATTTTTAAAATTTTGAGACAGGCCTTGAACTTGTGATCCTTCTGCCTCAGCCTCCTGAGTGTGCCAGTATGCCTGGTTCCTGGCTTGATTCATTGATTACATGGTACCAGGGATTAAACCCAGGAACACTTTAACACCAAGCTACATCCTGGTCCTTTTATTCTGAGTCAGAGTCTTGCTAAGTTGCTGAGGCTTTCCTCAAATTTGCAATCTTCCTGCCTCAGCTTCCAGAGTCACTGGGATTACAGATATGCATCACCACCCAGTCAGGCTCCTGGTTTAGATTTAAAAGTATTAGTTCCTTTTAGTTTAGAACATGATAGGAGTTTCTTTCCCTATTGTAGTAAAAATCTACATAAAATTTATCATCTTAACCATTTTTAAGTGTACAGTTGTAATAGCAGGGTATAGGTCCCTTTTACTTAATTTTTGCTGTGTTGGGGATTGAGCCCAGGGTCTTCCACGCATGCTAGTATTCTATCACTGAACTACATGCCCAGTCCTAGTTAATTTTTAACTCACCAAAAAAACCCAAACTATTAACCCTCCATATTTTTTAAATCCCAAAGCAGTGTATCAATAGGCATATTCTTTGGAGTACCAAGAAGGCAAGTCCTCTGCATTCACTGTCAACTTCAGACTGGGTCATGGTTATTCAAATCCAAGTCCTTGGTTTCTGCTGACTCAGTGGCGTGGGGTGGGAGTGGGGGGGGCAAATTCCTGGCAAAAGTTCCCTGTGCCCATTTATTACTGTCACAAAACCAGTTCTCAGAAACTCCTGGTCATGCCAGGCCATAGTACCCTGGGTAGTAAGCTCAAAGCATTTGACAGGCTCCTAGGAAGCAATCAGGGCACCTGGACCTATCAGGATCCAGGACACCTGTGTTGAGGAAGGACAATGGCACAGTTCAGACTGGGGCCTGGCTTCCTCCCCAGGTGCTGCTGCACTCTGTGCTGGGTGTCAGATGCCCTCCACAGCAACACACCTGGGCCTTACCTCAGGGCCTTGGAGCTGGGCTCTCTGGGAATAGAGCACCAGGGCTCAGGTGGATGACTGTACACTGAGCCACTGCTACTTCACTGCAGCAAACTCATTGAGTCTGAGGTTGGAAAATCCAAACACAGGGGCTGACAGCAGGGCTAGTGCAGCATGAGAGAATGGAGGCGCTTGGGGAGGAGCGATGCTAATATTCACTTTTATTATTGAGCGTTCACTGGGCTTCAGATAGGCGCTGCCATAGTACTCTACATACAGTAGCTCATTTAATCATCACAACAGTCTCAGAAGGTAAGGTGTATTACCTACTGCTACCCTACTGCAGGAAAAAATCCAAATTAAGTGGAGAGGTGCATTTGAACCCCAGGATCCCTGCTCTCTCTTTTTTTTTTAAAGAGAAAGTGAGAGACAAAGAATCAATTTTACTCAGTTTTTCATGAGGCTTTCATTGCTCTGACACTTTGCTGTGTATGTGGTGGTGGGGTTCGAACTCAACTCCTCGCACATGCCAGGCAAGCGCTGTAACCGCTGAGCCACCACTCCAGCCCCTGGATCCCTGCTCTTCAACTATCCTGGACTACATGTGTCTGATGGGGGAGCCACCTCCAGCAAAGTCATTTCACCGAAAGGGAAAGCCCAGATTCAATTGCAGCTCTGCCACTTACTAGCTGTGTGACCTGCTGATCTCAGAGATCTGTCTGAATTTCAGTTTCCTCATAAGGTGAATGAGGTGGAAATAAGACAGTGGGTGCAAGGAGGTGGCACAGAATCAGGTCCAAAAGGAGTAGCTCTAATATCATGACCTGTGCTGAGGAACTGGCCATGGGAGCAGGCTGGCTAGAGGGGAAGGGACCCACAGGCTGGGGCTAGACACTGGCTAGTGGGGCAGCACCCAAGCTTAGAAAGCTATGTCTGAGCACTCAGCAGGCTCTGTGCCATGAGCTGTCAGGCTGTCCCATATGCCAGGTCCCAGTGGCTGATGAAGGAAGAAACCAACAGATGAAGAGATGCTGTCTGTACGGGACAGAGGAAGAGCTGGTTTGCTGGTCTCCCAGGGCTTTTAAAGAAGTTGCTTATTTTGGTTTCTCTGGAAGTTTCAATGGTCCAGGCTGAGCCTGACATACTCAGGGCAACACAACCAGTCCTCTAATTGCAATGATATGCAGGGACATCAGTAAGGAGATGGAATGGGTGCTCTCTAGCATCTCTCAGGGAAGATACTAGAAGTTGTTTAGAACAGTTACACCGAGTCAGCCCTTCTAATTTTCCTATGTGCTCCAGCCCACACAGGAGGTTCCTGCTTGAGTTGGAAACTAAAGATTTCTGGCTGACGGCAACTCATCTCTTCTGTGTTTTGGACACCCTCTCTGCCAGGCCTGTGAGATGTGACTTTCTCACCTGACTTACTGTTACATCCTTTATAACACAGTGGCTGATAGGAAATGTCACAAAAGAGTTAGGAGACAACTTAACGTTAACCCTGGCTCTGCACTTTCCCAGTAAAACCATGGGACATTGGAGGAAAATAAGAAAGCTGGGGTGGGAGAGGTGGCAGCTGAGATAGAGGTGGGAGGATGCCTATGGCCAAAGCCACCAGGGGTTGACCTTTCTCAAACCCAGGCTGGAGAGCCAGACTGCCTGGCTGGATCAGACCTGGTTCTGCCACTCACTAGTAGGGTCATTTTGGACAAGTTAACTTAGCTTCTCTAGGCAAAGCTACATCTCCCTCAAAAGGCTCAGCATAAAGGAGCACAGGCATGTGTAAGACTCACCATGACCAACCTGGCAAATAGTCAGTGTTACTTGTTTGTTGAGATAAGTAGTTGAGTTTCCAGATCCATGTACCTACAGTGCTCAAGGTGAGTCAAAGAAGAGAGGTCAGAGTGGGAGCTTAGGATTAGTGAAGACAGTTCTGGGTTCTTTGCTACTCAGCTGCGTGTCCTTGCCAAGGTAACTAATCCCTGCCCTCATAGGGCTTCTCTGAGGGGCAAATAATACTCAATGAAATAAGGTGAAGGGAAGGGCTGAGCACATGGTGGGTCTGGTGAAGTTTGACTAACTTAAATGGACAACCCAGCCTGGATCTCACTGGTAATAAAAGTCTCTCTCATGCAGGGACCCTGAATTCTAAAATCCCTCACAACCAGTCCTCCCCTCTCAGTGAGCTTCCTTTCTCGGTGTGGCCTTCTTGCCTTAGCCTGGAGCCCAGAGTTGGTCATTTCACAGAACTCAGCAGCCTGACTGAGTTCAAGAACCTTCAGAGATCATCCAGGTCAATTTTCTCTTTGTATGCTAGGGGAAAAGAGGCCTACAGATATTCTCAAAAGCTCTCTGGAAATCCTTCCACCATTTTTGCTAAGCCTCAAACAAAGCCAATGTCTACTAAGCAAGTCTGGTGCTGGATAGAAACTCCAAGAAAAGAACTAACTGGCTCTATCATCCCTGCTCTGTGACCTCCCAGCTTAAGGTCTGGCTAGTGGTAAACAATGCAACTGTCCAGTGCCTCCCTGTCCCACCTCCCACAGCAGGGGAGGTGAGAAAGCCAACACTGTAAGATCCCTTTACCCTTCAAGGTTGTGTCGCCCCTCCATCTGTCCTTCCACTTCTCTAAGACAAGCCTCTACTCATGCTCTCAATCCTTCCCCTTCTATTTCTCAACTTGACCTTTTCCTACAAAGCCTCTGCAGCATCTGACAGCACTGCTCACTACCTCCTTGACATGGCTATGGCCACCATCCTCTCCTGGGACCTCCTCATTCTGTTGTTGCTCCATCTTACTCTACTGCTTCCTCTGCCTTTGCTTACTGGCTAAATGCAGGTGCAGCCCTGGCTGTGCCTGAAGTAACTGCTTCTCCATGTCCCACCCTTTCCCACAGTGACTTTAGCCATGCTTAACTCCAATCAGCTCCATCAAACTGGTGATACCAGCTTTTCATCTGGAACCTGGAGCTTCTCCTGAGCCATGAGCTGATGGCTCCCTAATAAATAGCTCACTGTCACCTCCTACTCTGCACTCTTCTTTCTACTCCAGTTCTTCAGCTTGGGTTTTGATTTCCCAGCATTCCATCAGCACCTCTTATTCTCCTCGTTTCTCATTCTCCTCAGCACCTCTTTCTCATTCAAAGGCCTCTCTAATGACCTTATTCTTACCCATACTGTCTCATATCCTCTAACCTAATCAAAGTCATTGTTTCCCAACTGGTTTCTTTGAGTCTTTTCCCTCTTATAACCCTTTATGCAATTCTCTTTTAAGAACAGTACTTTACCTCATTCTTGTCATCAAAAACTTCAATGGCTTGGCTATGGGTGTAACTCAGTGGTAGAGTACTTCTCCAGGACTGAGCTATATCCCCAATTCAGACACTGGATACCCAGCACCCCAAAACAAAACAACTCTCACAAATCAAAAACAACCACAACAAAAACTTCAACGGGTTGAGTTCATCACTAACTACAAAATAAAGTGATGATATCTTGACCTGGAGAAAAGGAGTTCCATATGTGGTCCCATTTTACTTTCCAACCTGCATTCTCTCTATGTACAAATAGCCACATCGACTGCCTGAATCTTGCTACGCCCAACTCCCTTCCTCAAACCTCTTACAGTTTTCAGCCTCCATGTCTCCTCCCAACTTGCCTTTCTCCAAGTTCCCCAGATCTGAAGTGCAGTTCAAACGCTGCCTATCTTACTCCCTAAAGCTGTTCCCCTATGTGAGGTAACAGTATTTGTATGCCCTTGCTGTAGCACTATGTGCTTATAATTTAATGTTCAGGGGATTTTTCTCCTCACCAGACTGTGAATCCATGGATTGCAGGGACTGAATTTTTCATGACCATTTTTAGTCCTCAGCATCTAACACTGTGCTTAATTTTTGTTAAGTCACAGTTGTTATCTTCTACTTTGAAATATATATATTTTTTCCCTGTAAGTTTGTCTCCTTCACTAGATTGTAAGTGCTCTGAGGCGAGCATTTGCATTTTGCCGGTTCTGCTATACCACTTAGCACCAAGCATGGGTCTTTACCAACAAAACAAAATGAAAAAGATCCTCAACAAAAATCTGTTGCACTGAGAGGCTGGCACGGTGGCTCAGAGATTATGGTGCTTGCCTGGCATACATGAGGATGCAGGTTTGAACCCCAGCACCACACACACAATGAAGTATTGGAGCAACAAAAGCCACATGAAAAACTAAGTAAAACTGGTTCTCTCTGTCTGATTCCCTCCCTCTCTCTCTTTTAAAAAAAAAGAGAGGGATAGAGAGAGAGAGAGAATCAATTTTATTTAGTTTTGCATGTGGATTTTGTTGCTCTGACACATTGTCATGTACATGGGCTTGAACTTGCGTCCTCGTGCATGCCAGGCAAATGCCGTAACTGCCAAGCCACTGCTCCAGCCCTGTCCCTCTCTTAAAAAAAAAAAAAAAAAAAAGAAAATCTGCTGCACTGAATGAGTGAGTACTTGGAATGAGAACAAACTCAAAGCATACAATACAAACAACTACCTAATATTTTTTAACTAGGATTTCCCCATCCCCAGCCTAAACTAACCCCAGGTCTTTGCTAGCTCAGCACAGCGTTGCAGGCAAGGACACCAATCCAAACTCCTGATCTGGCACAGGAAGCCTGCTGCCGACATGCCCCACTGGCCATTTTTGCCATCCTCTCTTGGCCACTTATCCTGAGCCCCCAGCAGCATCACACAGAATTCTGACAGGTGGAATTCTACCCCCAATATACTCCCTACTTGTAGAGAGTGACTTATTTCACAGAGAAGCTCCTTGGACATGTTACCTCAGGAGTCCTGGCAAAACCAGTCTGAAACCCTTGACATGAGCAAGCAAATAGTCCAAAGATCAACCTGGAAAGTCAGAAGGGAGGAAAGTTCAGGAGCTTCGGGCCGCCTCCTCTGCCAGCCTTCCCTTCTCCATTTCACAATGCAGGCAGGGAAGGTGAGCAGGCTGAATGCTGCTCCTTCAACTTCATTGCTTTCCTTTAATTAATACCTATAGAGTTGCAGAGCTTTCCAATTTCTAGCTGTGTAATCTTATGCAAGTCCCTTACCTCGAGATGTTTCTTTATCCACAGAACAAAGATAACGATCTTGCTCTGCCTGACAGGGGAGGTTCAAGTGGCAAAAAAACAAACAAACAAACAAAAAAACAAGTAGAGAGGCTGGAGTGGTGGCTCAGTGGTTACAGCGCTTGCCCAGCATGAGCGCGTACAGGGGTTCAAACCCCAGCACCCACATAGGCAGCTGAGTGTCAGAGCAACGAAGGCCATTTGAAAAGCTCAATAAAAACTGATTCTCTCTCTCTCACTGACCTTCTGTCTTAAAAAATAAAAAATAAAAAACAAACAACAACAAAAACCACAAGTAGAAAAAAAAACACACCAAAAACCCCCACAAGTAGAAGACCTTGTCTACATGGACAAGCTCTATGGATAGTGATGTTATTCACATTATCGGAGCTAACTAATCTCCTAGGAAAGGAAGCCCAAGCTCAGAAAGGTCGTATGTAGCAGTCAGGATGACACCGGGGTCTTCTAATTCTGAGTGTCAGTTATGTGCCAGGGAGGTGACCAAGCGGCAATCACAGGCACAAAACCCCGTCTTCCCACTTTCCAATTTGTATCATGAAAAACTTCTTTGAAAACTTAAAGAAATGGAAAAGGAAGCGGCTCCTGGGTAAAGTGAGGAGATGAGTAGTAGAGACAACCTCAACATTCCCTCCCTGGTTCTTGAGCCCTCAGTCCTGGGTGCTTAGCAGCCTTGGCAGTCCATAGGAGGGGCCACTGATGGCGGTTGGGAGTGAAGGTGGGTTGTGGGGTGGCTGAGGGTGGCATATCCAAGTCATCACCCCGAATCTCATGGGCGGCTGAAGAGCTGCGGGAGGCAGAGAGGAGCTGGGCCTCAGGGCAGGCCGCGCGCGAGGTGGCGGAGCGAGGTGATGGAGCCGAGTGGGTGCTGGCTCTAGTTTCAGAACGGTGGTCCCTGGCCCTTGACTGGAGACGTGCGAGGGACTGAAGATTTGTAGGCGCCTTTCCAGGGCCCCGGAGGTCGGCAGTCTTTCGCTTCCCAGAACCCATTCCCTCTCTCAGCAGAGTTATGTTTATTTTCCTGAACTACATTATTTCCCAGGCCGGCTACTGGCCCGGAGCCACCGAACGGCCCCTTGGGAAAAGTAGTTTGATTTCGCTTTCAGGTGAGCTCCCTTCGCCAGCACTGCCAGCGCATCTCACACTCGGAAACCTCCAACCCCAGAGGGATCCGCACGTACCCAGAAAGCTGAAGTCCCGACCGCCCTCCTCTCCAGGTGTCCAGCATCCCGCAGAGGCGCGGGACGGAAAGACCACAGCTCCCAGCAGTCACCGCGCGCCGCACTGCGCAGGCGTAGCCGCGCCTCGCCACCCCTCCCCCTCCGCCAACTGCTCCCGTCGGTCCGTTCCCGTGTTCCCCCCATCAGTTCTAATGTGCCCCCCTGCCTCCCGGGTACCTCGCACTCACCGCGAACTCGCGGCGTCGGGTACAGCCGCTGCGCCTTCTCCAGGAAGCGGAGTGCCCGGTCGGGCTGGTTGCTCTGGATGGCCTTGAGGGCGATGCTGATACAGCGCTCGGCTTCATCCTTGTTGGATTCCATGGCGGAACCAGAGCGCGGAACCAGGGAGGGGGAGGCCCGGCGAGCGAAGGGCTGCGCCAGCCGCCGGCGCGTCGCGGAGCAGGCCGGCGCCGAATGATGACATAAATCCTCCGCCCCTCCTTTCCCGAGAGTTGAGTGAGAGTCGTGCGTGGGCGAAGGGCTACCGTATGTCTACTAAGAGAAGGACTTTCGTCTTGGGTGTTAACTGCGCGTGCCGTAGTGCTAGAGCCCGAGGTGGTGTCCCAGAGGGCGTCAAGTTGCGTACGCTGGCACGGTGTTGGTAGCAAGCCTGTGCGTTTGAGACAAAGGTCACTTGTTTATTCATCGAAATAGATATTTACTGAGTATTCACTCTTTGTTTGGCACCGTTATGTGACAGGGGATACAATGGTGACAAAGCCCCTGCCTTCATGGAGCTTACATTCTAGAGTGTGTAGGGAATGGAGAGACATTTAGTGAACAGATACATTCTGGTAGTGATAAACGCTAAGAAGAATAAAATGAATAGAGGGTAAGGGGTCTTATTTTAAATAGCTTGATAAAAGAAATCTCTCAGAAGCTCTTTTTAATAGGTATCTGAATCCAGGAGGAACAGGTAGATGTGACTATCTGGAGGAAGGTAGTCCAGGCAGAAGGAACAGCAAATGCAACAGCTTGGAAATGGGAATTTTCCTGTTTATTCCAGGGTCAAGAAAGAGAATAACACTTCAGAGAGCATAAAGGAGTCCATTACAGACTGGAATTCAGATCTAACAGGATCCAGTTCTTTCAGGGCTAGCACTCCAGTGAAAGCAATCTTGTCAAGGTTACCAGTGATCTGCACATTGCCAAATCCACTGGTCATTTTTCAGTCATTATATTATTTGGACTTCCATATAGGATTTGGCAAAGGGCTACTACAATAAACCAGATGAGAGTTAGGAGGCTACTGTTACAATCCAGATGAGAATTAATGGTAACTTAAATAAGGGTGATGGCAGAGGAGGTGAGAAGTCAAATTCTGGATAAATTTTGAAAACAAAACGATTTTTACTGATGCAGTGGATGTGGGATGTTAGAGAGGACTCAAAAATGAGTCCAAGGTTTTTGGCCTGAGCAACTAGAAGAACAGAATTTCCATGTACTACAACAGGAAACAGGGAAGAGTAGTTTGTTAGGAGGAATGGTATATGTTTGATTTTGGGCATGTGAAATTTTTTTTCACTTTTTAAAATTTGTTCAACATAGTCTTACATATTGGAGGGAATTGTTTTTACACTTTCATGAAGACGTGGATATTGACAAAGCAAGCCAAGGCCAATGCCAGTTCATGGTCTCCCCCCTTTGACTTCTCCCTCTTCCCATGTTTCCCCTACTTTACCCCCATGTTAGTTGGGCTTTTCATGGACATTGAGGGTTTCCAACTGCATTGATAACCCCTCTATTCCCTCCCTTCAGCTGCATTGATTTCCGCCTAATCCCTCCCTCCCCACCCTGTCCTTCCCTTCACCCCCCAGTGTCATAGCCATGGTTCCCCTTGCTCGTGTAAAACTTCACCCATGATGAGATTATTATTTAATTTAGCCAACTTTCAGTCTGTTTCTGATTGTATTCTAGCTTCCACATATGAGAGAAAACATTTGGCCCTTGAGTCTCTGAGTTTGGGACATTTTACTCAGCATAATTTTTTCCATCTCCATCCATTTGGCTGCAAATGCCATCATATTATTCTAATAACAGAGTAGAACTCCATTGTATATATGTACCACAGTTTTTTAATCCACTCATCTAGTGAGGGGCATCTGGGTTGTCTCCAGAGTTTAGCTATAGTAAATTGAGCTGCTATAAACATTGATATAGCTGCGTCTCTGTAGTATGCTGATTCTAGCTCTTTTGGGAAAATACCCAGGAGTAGGATAGCTGGGTCATAAGGTGGTTCCAGTTTTTTTTTTTTTTAAAGGGAGAGGGACAAAGAGAGAGAAACAATTTTTATTTATTTCTTCATGTGCCTTTAGTTGCTCTGAGTCTTCGATGGGTACATGGTGCTGGGGTTTGAACTCACGTACTTGCGCATGCCAAGCAAGTGCTGTAACTGCTGAGACACTGCCAGCCCCCCTGCCCTAGTTTTTTGAGGAGTCTCCACACTGCCTTTCTGGAGTGGCTGAACAAGCTTGCAGTCCTACCAAGAGTGTGATAGTGTTCCTTTCTTCCCACAACCCCTCCAGCATCTGTTATTGTTTGTATTTTTCATTTTTGCCACTCTGACAGGAGTGAGGTGGAATCTCAGTGAAGTTTAGATTTGCATTTCTCTGATTGCTAGTGATGTAGAACATTTTCTCATATATTTATGGGCTTTTTGGACTTCCTTCATTGGGAAGTTTCTTTTTAGTTCCCCAGCCCATTTATTTATTGGATTATTTGTTTTTGGTGTTTAGTTTTTTGAGTTCTTTGTATATTCTGGATATTAGCCCCTTGTTGGAGGTGTAGCAGGCAAAGATTTCCCCCTATTCTGTAGGTTCTCTCTTGACACTCTTGACTAAATCTTTAGCTGTGCAGAAGCTTTTTAGTTTGATGGCATCCCACTCATTTGTTCTTGGCTTTAAATCTTGCACTATGCGAGTGTTGTTAAGGAAGGCGGTACTTACAGCAATGTCTTGGAGTGTTTTCTTCTAGCAATTGTCTAGTTCCTGGTTTAATTTCCAGTTCTTTGAACCATTTCGATTAGATTCTTGTGCAGGGTGAGAGATAAGGATGTAATTTCAGTTATCTGCATGTGGCTGTCCAGTTTGTCCAGCACCATTTGTTGAACAGGCTGTTCTGCTTGCACACTGTTTTTGCTGCCTTTGTTGAATATCAGATGGTTAAAGATTTGAGGGTTTGTCTTGGAATCTTCTCTTGTGTTCCATTGGTCTTTATGTTTGTTTTGATACCAATGCCATGTTGTTTTTGCTACTATAGCCCTATAGTATAATTTCAGGTCAGGTATTGTGATACCTTCTGCTTCCTCTTTCAGCTTAGTAATGTTTTGGCTATTCTGGGTCTTCTGTTATTCCAAATGAATTTGAGAATTGTAATTTGAGGAGAGTAGTTTGTTAGGAGGAATAGTATATGTTTGATTCTGGGCATGTTAAATTTGTTTTTTTTAAAAGAGAGGGACAGTGAGAGAGAGAGAGAGAGAGAGGGAATCGATTTCACTTAGCTTTTCATGTGGCGTTTGCTACTCTGATACTTTGTTGTGTACGTGGTGCTGGGGTTTGGACCCACATGCTTGCACAGGCCAGGCAAGCACTGTAACCACTGAGCAATCACTCTATCCCCAAAGGCATTTGTGATGCCTTTTAGAATCAAGTGGCCATGTTGATAAGTTGTACACATGTAGGGTTTAGAGAAAAAGTTGGAGTGCTGAGAGTGTAGCTCTGTGGTTGAACGCATGTACAGTTCCCTGGGCTTCATCCCAGATTAGGGGAGCAAAAAGTTAGGGACTGGACTGTAGCTCAGTGGTAGAAACCTTGCCTAGCATGCATGAGGCCCTGGGTTTGATCCGCAGTACACAGGAAGAGACAGAAAGCGGGGTTAGGGGATTAGGAAGCTAGAAATATAATTTTGGAAATTACTAGAATATATAAAAGGTATTTAAAGCTATGGGGCTAGATGCACCAAGAAAGTGAATGCAGATAGAGAAAAGTAGAATCTGATTTCTTAGCCCTGTAACTCCCCAGTATTTAGAGATCTAGAACAGGAGGAGACTTCAGAAAGGGAGAAGGTGAGGAAGTGACTTGTGAGATAAGAAAGTGAATTATCTCAGAAGCCAAATGAAGCAAACGTTTCAAGATTGCAAACCTTTTGATTCCTGGTGATAAAGAAATCAGCCTCTCCTTAAAAAGACAGCCCAATGCTTACAGACAGAAAGCTAAGATCTCTCTACAAATTGATAGGTCCCTAATGTGTTAATGGATAAATACTTGGACCTTTTCCAACAGCCTGCGGTTTATTGACCTAGGATTACAATGTCCATCTTCTCCTTTCTGCTGAGTATCATGAGGTCCCTCTTCCCTTTTCTGAGTGCCATGAGGCACCACTTCTGTTGATCACAAAGTACTTCAGTGAAGAGGGTACTTAAGAGGAAAAGGAAGCCTGTAATTTCAGTGTATTAAGGAACTGGATTGTGATTATCCAGCTACTGGCTGATGAGCCCTTCCTTCTTTCCCTGCAAAGCATATAGAGCAGAAAGGTCTTATTTAAATTTCACATCTGTAGTTAGTTCTGTGGCTTAGTTGGCAAGGGTGTGGATCAGTAGGGGCCTGGAGACATGGCTGAGTGTGGTGTGGTGGGAGTGCTTTGCATTATTTTGTATTTTCTTTTTTCCTTTGCTGCTGGGCTGTCTATCTGGTCCTTCCTTGGTCTGTAGATTCCCCACCTCCTAGTACTGGGGATTGAACTCTGGGGGGCTTTGCCATGGAACTATCTCCAGCCCTTTCTTAAATTTTATTTTGAGACAGGCTTATGCTAAATTACCCAGGCTGGCCTCAAACTTGTGATTCTTCTACCTCAGCCTCCTGAGCAGCTGAGATTGCAGATGTGCACCACTATGTCTGGTTCTGTAGATTTTGTTTAAAAATGAAACTGATATGCCAAGGGTGACCTGAAAATTATATTTTCTTCTGATCGTTCTTGAAATAAAGATATCATGACTTTAATCTAAGGGAAAAACTGGGAACTTCTATACTGACCAGCTGGGATTATAGTATCTGTGGGATTAGGAGGCAAAACAAGAGAGATAAAAATCCTTCAAGGCCTCCTTCACAGGCATCTAGAACTCGCTGGAAAAGTGGATCTTCTAGTGAATCTCAGCATCTCCTCATTCTGCCCCTAGTCCTGAACCTACCCTTGTAGTAGGTGACCATCAGCCTGCAGGTTTCTGTCCTCTGGATACACTTAGAATTCACAATCTGATGGTAACATGCTTTTCTCTCCTGTAGTACCTTCCCCAACTCTACCAGGATGCACCTCTCCTCACACCTGTCTGCTTGCCTGTGCTTCTTAATTATCTTTTCCATTTCTTCAAATCCAACTCATTCTTTAGGGCTCGGCTTAAATCCTCTGTGGAGAGAGAGGATTAATTTAATAGTCCTAAGTCTACACTGGAAGCCAGGCCCTGTGCAGAACTTTAGGGATTCCTAGATTCATCAGAAATAAGGACAGAACCTGACAGTTTGCTAGATTTGAAGCTTGGTCTAATAATGAAAATAGGTATTAAGGGTGGGGGGGCGTGGGCGGCTGGAGCAGCGTCTTGGTGGTTACGTGCTTGTCCAGCATGCGCGCGAGTACACAAGTTCAAACCCCAACACCACATACACAGCAAGGTCTCAGCGCAATGAAAACCACATGAAAAATGAAATAAAAATTGTTTCTGTCTCACTGTCTCTCTCTTAAAAAAAAAATCATTGCGGGGCTGGACTGGTGGCTCGGTGGTTACAGCACTTGCCTGGCATGTGCAAGGACATGGGTTCAAACCCCAGCACCACGTACACACGGAGTGCTGGAGCTCAGAGCAACAAAAGCCACATGAAAAACTAAATAAAATTGGTTCTTTCTCTCACTGTTCCTCTCTCTTAAGAAAAAAAAAAAAAAGAATATCAGGACAGCATGGTAAGTACAATGATGGGATTGTGTGTAGACTCCAGGAGGCTAGAAGGTGAGTTGCTAGTTGTGTGAGTCGGATTGGAAGGCTTTCAGCAGAAGCTGACGTTTACGCCAGGGTATGAAAGGGCCTTTTCCAGGAACACTCCCTGCTTTCAATTCCCATAGCATTTAAGCCTGGGCATGCCGTGGACACCCCTTCACTGCCCAGTGCCTTCTGTGTCCTTTGCTTGCGAGTCTGTTTACATCCTGTTTCCAGCTCACCCAGGAAGGAGCTCTTGTCCTCACTTTCCTTTTGGCCTCAGCACAGGGTCTGATACCTCACAGGTGCTCAATAGAATAAATGAACCTGAAAGGCAGGTTTTTCTCCCCCAAAAGTTTGATGCAGGCCTGCCCTGAGCTACTCAGGGGGACAGATTCCTTCCTGCAGCTTCAGAAAGAACTGAGAAGGCCGTGGAATATACTTCACTTCAGGGCCTATACTCACTCCTCACCCACCACTAAGGTCTCTTTTCAGAAAACTCCAGGCTCAGTATCTTCCCTTTAACACCCTTATATTAAATAATGGCATATGCTACAAGACTGAGGAGGAAAGGAGACAATGCATATGTAATTTGTGGAAATAGGGTATAAATCTGGGCCCTGCATTGACTTGGGTGTTCTATTTTTCTTCCAGCAATAACCGTTCCTGGGTCAAGTGACTATAAGAACAAAAATTGCCATACAACACCTCGTACAAAACAAAACAAAGTTTGATGTGGTTGCACCCATCTGTAATCCCTTTGACTCAGGAGGCTGAGGTAGGAGGATTGGAAGTTTGAGGCCAGCCTCAGCAACTTAGTGAGATGAGACCCTGGCTCAAAATAAAAATAAAAAGAACTGGAGACATGGCTCAGTGGTAGAGAGCCTCTGGGTTCAATCGCCAGTACTGAAAAACAAAACCCAAGAATAACAGTAAAACAGTATGGTATATAGTGGTGTTGCCAAAAAATGTATATATTTGTCCACAGTTCTTGCCTCATAACTCCCTTTTGAAGGCAAGCCACAGAGACTTGAATTTCTTTTCCAGGGTGGGACATAGAAGCACAAGTAAAACAACCTGGGACTTTCGATTGGCATTTGAAGGAGACGGGACCTTCTTGGGGGCTGAGCCCTCAACCTGTGGGATCTGACACTGTCTCCAGGTAGACAGTGTTGGAACTGAATTGGATTGGAGGACACCCAGCTGGTGACCACTGTAGAACCAATGGCTTACATTGCTGGTGGGAAGAAATACCCACACCTTTTTGAGGTCACAGAAGTTTTCTGTTTTGTGAAAGCATAGTAGGAGAAAATGAGTTTGAGTTGGTTTTTCTTCTATATTCACTGCACCCCCCCAATGGAATACCATGCAGCTGAGGAACTGAGATTTCCTTGTATATGCATTTTTTAATGTATCATTTTGAAACCATGTGAACCTCACATTGAAGATAATACATCACCAAGAATGTGAATCACTAGCTAGATGATGTGGCGCACCCCTGTGATCCCAGCTACTAGGGAGTATAAGGCCCAAAAATAGTAAGTTTGAGGCTAGCTTGGACAACTTAGGGAGACTTTTTCTCTAAATAGAAAATAAAAAGGGTTAGGGGTGTTCACTACTGGGTTCAATCTCTAGTAACACTAAAAACAAACCAAGCCTCCCTTCTCTGGTTGTAGTCCCCTGAGTCTCTGCACTGAGCTTTCTTGGCAGCAGGTGGCACTTGAAGCCTATAAACTAAACGATTCTGCTTGCTTCTGTAAGTCTGAGCAGCTCGCGGAACCCCGCCTACCCCATAGGCCTGGGCTTGCAGAGTGCTGGAGCTGTAGGACCTGGTTCCTGGTGGCTCCCAGCTATTCTGCTTTGTAAGTCCAGTTATTGCCTGGACGGCTCCTTTTTCACAAAGTCCAATACAATTTCAGAACATATGCTCCAACCGGAGCTAAAAGCAGGCAAGGCACAAAAAACTATTAAAGTAATTATTTTAAAGACTGTGGTTTTTTTGTTTTTGTTTTTGTACTGGGGATTGAACCCAGAGAAGTTAACCACTGTCACATTCACAGCCCTATTTTTTTTTTTTTTTAAAGAGAGGGACAGTGAGAGACACAGAGAGAAACAACTTTATACAGCCTTTCACATGGCCTTCGTTGCTCCAACACTTAGTTGTGTAGTTGGTGCTGGGGTTTGAACCTGCATCCCCATGCCTGCCAGGCAAGCGCCGAAACCTCTGAGCCGCCGCTCCAGCCCCCGCTTTCTGTATTTTATATTGAGATGGGGGTCTCACTAAGTTATTTGGTGCCTTTCTAAGGTGCTGAGGCTGGCTTTGAACTTGTGATCCTCCTGTCTTAATCTAAGCTGCTGGAATTACAGGTGTGCACCACCATACCTGGCTAAGATCATGCACATTCTTTTTCTTTTTTCATTTTTTTTAAGGGCTGAGGACCAAACTCAAACAAGCAAACCTTGCGCATGCTAAGCAAGTGCTCTGCCATTGAGCTAAATCCCCAACCCCTCGTGCACATTCTTAAGCCGCCTCCCCTTTTCAGAAATAATCTGTATATTTTAGCTGCTTGTCTTGGTGTATGTTGAGCCCAAGGTTGAGGTAGCCCAGCAGTCAGTGTCCTTTCTGAGTCGCTTCCCTCCCTAAAGCCTTCAAGACAGAACTGGACTGAGTTTTGTTTTTTAGAGAAGTAGACAGCAGGTACAACAAAAGTAGAGGATGTCTGTGGGTGAGAGGATTTTGAGGCACTGCTAGTGTCATTCTGTCCAAGATTTATTTGAGGCTGGGTGTGGTGGCACATGCCTGTAATCCCAATGGCTCAGGAGGCTGAGACAGGAGGATCACCAGTTCAAAGCCAGCCTCAGCAAGTTAGCAAGACCCTGTCTCAAAAATAGAAAAGGTGGGGCTGGAGCGGTGGCTTGGTGGTGACAGCGCTTGCCTGGCTTGTGAAAGTACATGGGTCTAAACCCCAGCACCCACGTACACAACTAAGTGTTGGAGCACCAAAAGCCATGTGAAAAACTCAATAAAATTCTTTTTCTCTCTCACTATTCTTCTAAAAAAAAAAAAA